>APFE031604411.1:131403-184332 GCA_000404065.3 Pinus taeda | reverse complement strand
AATTACATATCGATAATCTAGTGGGTGTAAGATAAAATTCACCCATGCCATTCATAGAAAGCATGAGAAAAAACCTAATACTATATATAAAACCTAGAAAAATTCAAATTCATCACTTCTATGTTACTGTTTGCAATTAGAAAAATTACCCAAATTACAATCTGTTTACTCCAACATATGTTGGAAAGTTATAGAAGGATGACTAGTGCAATCAATCCATTCCTTTTAGCCCTGGATTTGCTTCAGTTTAAAACAGAAGTATACAAATATACTTGTCCAATGTCTATGCTTTAACCATTCACCTTAAGATGTTTTTACAATATAATTTCCTAAGTCTATTTAATATCTTCATTATCATAAAAACCAACCTATATCCATCTTAATTCCACATCTACCACTCTTAGGGGGATGAAATCTATTTATCCCTCTGAGCACTTGGTAGACTAAGAATTAAGATGGATCTAAGATAGAATTTCCCCTTTAAATAGTCTATGCTCACATGAATACCATGGGTCAATACCATGGGTTATCATAAACCTGGAGCTTAAAAATTACTATAGTAATTTATAAAAATTAATAAAATTAATAGTTGATTTTTATTTTATTTTTATTAACCAAGCTAAAATGTTTAACATACATTAAATTACAACATCCATTTTTACTGTTGATCGGATCAAATATTTTTTCACTCTATGCTAGTTTGCATATCATGATATTTGATACCTCTTGGGAGTTAGTAGATCCAGAGTAAAGATGGATCTATTCTGGTTTAATTCCCCCATTTAAATAGGCTACATTCCAAGTGAATACCATGGGTCAATACCATGTGCCATTTTAGTGAATACCATGGGTCAATACCATGTGCCATATTTTTATTAATTCTAGGGTTAATAATGGTTTTTTTGCATGGTATTAATAACAATATAGTCCATGGTATTTGTCCCATAGGTTTCACCTAAATATAACCCATTTTTTGAGTGTTGGTAAATAAAAGGTGACTTATGGAGTAAATATAAAAAAATGTTTTATTTGTTTACCATACTTCTTGTTTATTTATATTTTTATTAATTGACCATACCTCTTTTACAAATATGGTATTTGGCCCATAGGATTCACTTAAATAAAACCTCTTACCATACGTCTAGTTTATTTATATTTTTATTTATTTACCATACGTTTTGAGTAAGTATAAAAAGACGTTTTATTTATTTAACATACCTCCACTTTACTTATATTTTTATTTGTTTACACCCTTGCATGTATATAAGGTGACTTATGGAATAAATATAAAAAATGTTTTATTTATTTACCATACCTCTCATTTATTTTTATATTTTTATTAATTTATCATACCTCTTTTATAAATATAGTATTTGGGTCTTTGGCCCATAGGATTCACTTAAATAAAACCTATTCTTGAAAATGGGCGAATGGATTCACTTAAATAAAAGCTATTCTTGAAAATGGGCAAATGGAAAGTTGTAACTCCTAATTTCAAGGGCTAAATTTACTTTTTTTTACCCTCTCTCTTAAAATAAGGTGGGCTATTTAAGGTGATTTGTAAAAATGTACTATGATACAAAGTATTCGCCCACTAAAAATTTAAAACCCCTTGGCGAACATTCGCCCCTAAAATCACCCCTATTTCCTATCCTCTGCCTGATGACTTCCTTTGGCCAATACTTAGCCAAATTTCCAAGCCTCCAAGCTTCTAATTCTTTGCACAAGTCCTAAGAGAATTAGTCCGCATTTAAAGGGAAATTCCTCATCCATAACTGTGAAATCCAAAATTAGGTTCTTCTCTAATTGCATGCATGATATTTACAACTCAATAAATCATACAATTGATAGTACATTATCTTTGCACTCTAGTCTCAACTGGGTCTTTCTCAAAATCGACATGCATGAGTTTCTGATCAGGGAATCTTCAGTTAACTATAGTGACACTTGTGGATGCTCTAGTGCACCAACTGATTGTTAACTCTCTATTAGCTCTACAAAACTGAAGATAACTCAGTAAACCGAGTTATCTAATTACAACTCACAATTAAACTCATCATGGACCCCTAAAACTTAGGGAGAACATATAAATGATTTGCAAAAAACTTCCAACTTGAAATTCCTAAGCTAATTAAATTAATTCAACTTAATTAACTATTTACAAGTTGTTATGAGAAAAGAATTACAATTTTAATTCACAATTTAAGGACTAATTAAATTGGAATTGTTGGATTCTATTTTTAAAATTTCTTGTTGCTATTTTCAACATAAACTTGAATAACTGATTTTCTATTATAATAGTAATCGTTTTAAGTGACTTTTTGGAGTTGTCTACGGATTTTTGACCTCCACGATTTTTTTTTTGGTCTTTTGATTGCATATATGGATTCAACATCCTCAAAAACCGATGGAGCACTTCAATTGTAAAAACTTCACCCGTCAAACTTGTGATTTACAATGAATTTCCACCCAATCAAAAAATAAACCAGAAAACTTTTCAACAAATTACACATAAAAACTACTCTACTATAATATATCAAAATAAAAAAAATTACTCCCTCCATATCATTATTTCAATATTTAACAATTTAATTAAATATTGATTAATTTAAAAGCAAATATCATTATTTCAATATTTAACAATTTAATTAAATATTAATTAACTTTAAAGCAAATATCATTGTCTCTAACATCAACCTCGATCTTATAATGTATGAAAAACGAAGGAGATGATGACAAAACTAATTTATATTTGGTAGTGGGCCAACGTTTTGTTGATGTGAGTCAAAAAATGAAGACACATGTATGGAGGAATGGCAAGTAAAAAAATCAAAGCTTACAATCTCTATTGTACTGCTCCAGAATAAGTCAAAAGAATGGCCCAAACAACTTCCAAAAATGTCAACAAAATGACACGACGGATAATCCAAGGATGGAAAATGGCATGAGTGGGAAATATCAAAATAAAATGCCGTGCAATATTTTATCTTTTACAGATATATATATTTTTAAAATTATAAATATGGATTTATTACTATTAAATTTTGTAGTTGGTATATTATAAATATGTATTTATATAATAAGAATATTAAAAATTCTTATTCATTTGGAATTTTTATATATTAATATATGTGGACTGTTTTAACTTTTATGGCCAATCATAGTTTTATATAAATAATATTTTTTTTATTAATTTTATAATAATATTATTTTTAAAATCTCTATATTATTTTTATTTTTATTATTGAATTGAAATAAATAGATTTAAGATTTTGGATTGAAATTCTCTCCTCAAAATTTTAAAAAGTGTTTAATTGAAATAATAATGAGTTTTTTTTGTTGTATGTATTGTTTGTGGTTATGTTTGTGTTGCATGTTTTTGGGAGTTGTTTCTTAGGATTTTATTTAATAATGATTCTAATTTTTGGATTTGTTGTCTTTTGTGTTGCATGTTTTTTGGGAGTTGTTTATTAGGATTTTAGTTAATAATGATCTTAATCTTTGGATTTGTTGTTTTTTAGTTTTTTTTTGGGTGAGAGAGACATTCGCCTAGCATGGGCTTTAGATCTTTTCATAATCCATTTCCTTAGATTGGTTGAGAATCATTCCATGTTATCATCATCTTGTCCAATAAAGCGAGACTCATTTCAAGATCTTAATAGATTCAAATACATGTATTAATATCATTTTCAATTTGACTTATATTATATTAAATAAATGTTTTCATAGTATTAAGTATTCTTAACTCACTAAATATTTTCTCTTTATCATTTTAAGAATTTGTAAAATTTAACTAAATTTATACACTTTAAAAACTTCGCTAAGAAAAATTCAACATTTTCACTAACTTAAAATTATGATGAATATTGTTATTAAGATGTAATTCAAAAATTATAATTTAACAAATAAAAGTTAGCTCTTTCCCAAAAGTATAATTCCTTTTCCTAGACTTAGAAAAATAAAAAAACCTTTAAAAAAAACACTTTCCTCACATTTGTTTTCAATTGAAATGAATTTATTTTAAAAGTAATGAAAATATGGACCACACTACTTGAATCTATACACTAAGATCAAGTTAACACATTTCAATTTTTTCCAAGAAAAGAAAAATCCAAAAAGGAAAAAAAAGAAAACTTTACTAAAAGAAATTTCAATATTTTTTTTTTCAAATTGGTTTATGAGACCCCTTTGTTTGTGGGACAAGGGACCCACCTCCGCGCAACGATTTGACTACTAAGTCTACGAATGCATACATACTCTACCCCCTCTGGTTTTGAACCTGTGACCTCTTAGGAGGAAACACATGCACTTAACCATTAGGCCCACTCAAGCTATATATATGTTTTTATAAATTTTAGAGTATATATGTTTTATAAATTTTAATGCTCAAATTATTGAGAATATGGATTCCTTCAAAAAATAAAAATATTTTATACATCAATTTCGTATCTAATTAAATATAACATCTTAAAATTAAATCTCTATTATAATTTTTAACCAAATTTATAATAAATTAAATTATTTCTGAATTCAACGTCTGTAATCTATATAAAAATAAGAAAAAAATCTTTCCATAAAACCACAAAAAACTTTTCTAAATTTAATTTTATATAATTTTTTTAACCAAACTTTATTACTATAAATTAATCAACATCTAATAACATCTCCATCATTCTAATAACTTATTAATATAAATTAATACCCTTTATAAAATATTTTAATTTTTTAACCAACTTCTATTACTATAAAATGATCACATATCTAATAACATCCTCCATCATTCCTAATTAAACTTATTAATATAAATTAATACCCCTTTATAAAATATTTTAACCAACTTTTTAATACAAACTAATGCCTTTTATAGTTTTTTTTTAAACCAAACTTCGATTAATACGAAAAAAAAATAGTCAAATTATCAACGCCGACAGATTAAACTATTTCTTTAAATTAAAATTATATTCAACATATTGTAAAGATACACACCCTATAAAGGCGAAGCGTCCTCGGTCCTTGAAATTGCGTATTCCCGATGAAACGTTGGGAAAAAGATCAAAATTATTTCACCTCTCTGCATCCCGTCCCCACTCCCTAACTTCCCCTTTCAATTTTTAATTTTAATCAACCTTATTTTCCGGATGTGAAAAGCAAATTAAACAGGGTTAAGGTTACGACGGCAATTTTCCACATTGGTGATGGCCTGTTTTTGCCCTCTGTGCACGAGTCTTCCCGCGAAGTTATGGCAATCTTGGGCGTTCGAGCTGATAAATTATGCAGAGATACTCGTGTTTTCGACTCCCTGGACATCGTATTGAGCTCACAGTCTTTGGAGGCGGATCGTAAGCTTTCGAACGCATGCGATAATGGTCCAATTCTCTGCAGAATCGAAAGAGGTACGTTTACTTTACCCATTTCAGAGCCAATTCCCTTCTGCTTTTAGTTTTTTTGGGCAGAGAAAATGGGACGCGAATGTTGAGCACTAAAAGTATTTGATTTCGTCATTTAAGTCTGACGGTCGTATTTGGTACTAATATGAAAGGAAAAAAAAAACCAAAAAAAAAAAAAAACCTAAACAACGAACTGGTATTCAGAATCACTGCAATGTGAGGGTTTGATCAACTATACTTCATTGTGAAAGAATGTCGGTTGAGAGCAGTTTTGTCTTTTGAAGTTTAGTTCCTCCCCGAGATTGATGTCGCATAACCCTCTTCACACCGTAATTCCGAAAATTTGACCTCTATAGGCACAAATGAATAGTATTAAAAGAAAAGTCAACGCTATTGAGAAGGGAGATGGAGTCAAACACGGATATGCATCTTCGAATGACTATTTTTGTGGGTATTCTAATGTCTTGCAAATGCTAACATGTGCGCTGGAAAAGGGTTTTGGAGAATTGATCAATTAATTCTTCAGGCCGGCAAATTGTGCAACGTCTTGTAATTCACGTTATTTCTGGGTTTTCCGCCTTCATGTGGTTTTGCAGAAGTCATTGATTTCGATTTTCTGTGAAATGGATATGTATGTGATCCCAATATATTTCAGACTTACATAAAGAATCCTTGAGGATGGAAGGCCTCCGCTGGAACCCGTATTGAGCTATAGGTTTTCTCGGAAACTCCGGGGAACTGGTCTCGAGCTCTCGAATTTTTGAAACTAGCGGCAAAGAGGTCTGTCTAGTTAGAAAGATTCAAACTTATTACGCTATCCAAACTTTCCACCGTAATTTACGGTGATTTTGTGGATTTAAAATCGTGTTCTTGATGAAATTTTTATTCTGCAATTGATCAATTTCGGCAGACTGCAACTTGCATGTGGCTGAAGCTTCAGATTCTGATTACGCTAGTGTCGACTTCAGCAAAGTCTTGCAGTGTGGGATTTGGTATTCGTTTAGAAACATCAGAGTTGATAGAGAGAACGAAGGGATTTGATTGCATGGTCAGTGTGGCGGATATCGAGAATCCGTAAAAATGCATACGTGCAGGTGTCTGATGCTGTGGCAGCATTGAGACAAAACTAGATGCCACCTCTTTAACTATTGCAAAACCTGTGCATTATCTGGAAAATCTCTTTGGCAATGGACAATTTGAGTTGGAAATAAACAAGTAAGATCTGTTCTAATTTCTTTCTTTATGCGTTATTCATTTGCTATACTTTGTAGAAGATCATGTGCACGTTCTACGTCTAGGTGGGATTCCGCCTAGGACCTCGGCGTTGCGAATCTTATGTTCTTATCCCGAAATAATGACTATGTTTGGCTCCATGGACAAGTAAAAACCTAATTTTTCATGTGACGTGTACTCAGTAATATGACTTTTAATCATAAAATAATAAAACAACACCATTGTGTTCCTCTAAGTTTGATTAACCATTGCAACACACTGTGATGCCCAGAGAAGTATCTTTTGCATGGAATTGTTATACAGTTTCTTTTTCTGCACATAAACATTGTTCACCATATTAACCTGTCAATTTCTGAACGTGAAACTTACTTAGTAATAGCTGTCAAGCATCCTGACTTGCCTCTGGCAGGAAAACATCTGAGCTAAGAAATATTTTGATGTACATATTCCGACCAATCATTGGTTTCATAGTGTTTGGGTGATCTTATATTAATTATTAACTATTACAGCTAAGTCTTCTGAGAAAGGGAATCAGCAAACGTTTTTGAAGTAAGATAGTTTTGGAAATATTGAATTTTTAATTTGTTCTCTAATCTGATTAATGTTTCTAGGTTGATCCTTTCTTATATTTATTATGCATTATAAAACAATTACACAGAACTACAACTGTAAAACATGAAGAGACAGCCACACAAGAAATCACCCTGGGAAAATCTACATGGGAAAAACCCAGCAACCCTTTCCTTATAGAATCAAGTCAACGAGAGAGACATCAAAGTCAAACACTAGGACTGACTTGGTCCATCCTCCTAGTCAAGTCAAACAGCTGGCCCAAAAAACTTACAACTTGTACTTCAGTTCTTCATCAGAGAGAGATAACTTCACTGGCCTCAGATTCTTTATATTGCCTCAGATAAGCCTCTTTGATGACCTCAGAATCTGCGATTCTGCCCTTCACTTGCCTCAGAAACTGCCCTTTGTTGGCTACCTCAGACATTTGTTCTAGCCTTGGACTGGGCTCTTCTTGCCTCAGATGCGAGCTTCATTAATGAACAGAACAGATCCAGAAATACCTCGGATGATGTGAGTTCTTGCTTGCCTTCTTCGCATGCCCAAACATAAAGTATGCCTCAGATCATAAACTCGTTTTTGCCTCAGAAGTCAAACTACTTGAACAGAATGAATTGTCTTGGAGGGAGGTTGAATGCTTCATTTATATAGCAATCTAGTCATCTGAATAGGTGCGTCTTACGCTAGGGCTGACTTGAATATTTGGAGGGGCTGACTTGACTAGGAGGAGGCCGACTAGGCTTCATTGGAGCCAAAACATTTAAATTTAAAAATTCAAAATTTCATCTTTTGAAATGAGCATGAAGAACATGCTTAGAAATAAAATAAATATATAAATAAAAATTTACATTATGAAGACTGACCATAGTTACAAAATTCAACACTCCCTCTTAACTAGGGAGGTATTCATAATGACTTTTCACGATGTTCTCAAGTTGAAAGATTCTATAAGGAAGGATCAAGATTAAGATAAACATCATTATGAGTATCATAATCACTAGCATCACTATTGGCTAGGTCAACCCTTTTGACCTATAACAATCATGGCATCCACTCACAACCTATGGTACAACATCAATATCAATGAGTCACCATGATCTGGTTGGCGCTTCAACCTCATGGTATCTAGACTAGTCCTCGTTCACCATCACATGACTAGTGCACATAGTCCAGGTGAAAATCCAAATGGCCTCAACCTAGGCTGTATGCCAAAACATGCTCTATCTAAACAAAGATCTGAGCAACTCTCTCAGAGATCTGAGCAACTCTCTCAGAGATTCGAGCAACTCTCTCAGGGATCCAAACAACTCTCTTAGAGATTCGAGTAGGATGCTGGGAGGCACCAACTAAGTGGTCCTCACCAGACAATTCTCCTTAATTTTGGTCATAGTACTTGACACATCGATACCTTCTCTAAGTCTGGTCACAGTGCTTGGCATAGGGAGAATGTCTGTCCACCAGATCATTCTTCCTAATTCCAGTCAACGTGCTTGATACAGGGATAACATCCCTAATTTTGATTATAGTACATGACACAAGAAGAATGTTTGTCCATGATGCTATCTATCAAACCATTCTCTCTAATTCCGGTCAATGTACATGACACAGGGAGAAATGATATCCATGATGCAATATCATCCGTGCTCCCTCTCAACTAGGGAGGCAATCTCCACAAGCCCAAGCTTGTCTCAAAGGTTCACAAACTTCCCTCTAGAAAGAGTTTTTGACGGAATATCGACTATTGGCTTGTCAGTGGAGATATACTCGAGCTTCATCGCACCTTTCATCACCATGTTTGTCATCATACAATCCTGCAAGTAGCCTCTCAAGCCATATTGCTTCTTAACTTGTGAATCCAGCTGCAATATACTCGACCTCTACCATATAGGGTGACTTGCTTATTCAGGCCCAAATTGAGGCAATAAACTCAAACTAAATCTAGGAATCCTTGTGGCTTCACAGGATCCATCATCAGTGATCACAGATGCTTTCAAGCCACCTTGACTTAGTACTCCCTCTTACACTGATAGTCCATCATCCAAGAACCTGAGGTCAACTTTCTTCGAGGTCATAATGGGGCTTTCTGATTGCTCCCTTTGACACATGAGTCCTTCCGCTTCCGTCAAAGATAATTTACATAGGATCATCCTTGATCCATTCAACCAAGTCCAAAGTACAAAGTCTTCGTCAATCATGAGGCTTCTTTTCATGCTCTTCAAAAACCCCAGGCAACTCTTACAATTGAGGCAAATGTCTTGACATGATCCTCTCCCTCTTTCTGGGAGAGCCTTCTCAAGTCTTGTTTCCATGCTGCCATCTGCTACATGCTAGATATTGAATTCTTTGGCACAATCAAGGCATACTTCAAACAGCCCACTCCCTCTAAACTTGGGTCTTATCTGGTGCAATATGCTTCAAGTAGAAATTCTGGAAAATCCTCTTGCTTTGCTTCGTTCTTCCACTCTTCTACCTGCTGCCAAAGTCTAGGCAATCCTTGCCATTGATCTGCAGTCCTCACTAGGAGGTCATTCAAGAACAATTACTGCCAAGCAAAGGATATAAAGACTAATCGAATAGTGAAGACAATAACAATAGTAATAATCAAAGAGGAGAGATATAGAATACTCATCTTTTGAGAATTATAGGAGAATATCAGATCCCTTTTAATCTTAACTTTGCATTCATCTTGCAACTTCATCGTCCTCTTCTTGAGCATGATGTCATATCTTCCGTGCATAGACTAGGGTTTATTCTTTCAACGGAAATGATCCCTCCTAGGGTTTTGTCCACAAACCCTAGAGCTTTCTGGTTCAAACGCTTGCTGGGGTTTACAAGCCCTAGGTATTTCAATATTCAAAACCAAAGAGTCTAGCCAAGACTTACAGTCTTCCAGAATCCAAACCCTAGATTTTCTTGCAAGTTCAACAGTCTTCAAACGCCATCAAGTCTCAGTCTCTTAGCAAGAGATCTTCCAATTAAAATGTCTTCATCAAGCATCCTGCTAGTCATGATCTGATCAAGTTGCGTACTTTAATCGTTAGTCTTGAATAGGAGCTTGGCCTCATAATCTTATGCAATAACAAGCTTGTTATTGCCTGCCTCTTGTAGCATCTTCAAATGTTTAGCATTGTGTGAGCAACAATATACAGTCATTGCTTCACATCAGGCATCAAGTAGGCTTTCTCTTCTGAAAACAGGCTTTTTCAATTCAACAATTTAGGTAGTCTTATGATCGTACTGAGCTCCCTCTTTTTCCAATACGTCATTATGATTCTTAAGAGACAACTTGGCATCTTCTGCATATGATACTTCTACAGAGGTGATGGAGACATTAGAGTACAAGAAGGATTCCGAAACGTTCTCGGCACAAGAAGTTTCTATATCTCACGCAGATGTTCAATCTTTGGCAAAGACTTCAGTGAACTAGATGAGGGATTTTGTCTTTTCAGACTTTATTGCAATTAGGATCTGACTTCCTGATTCACATACATGTTTTGACCATTAACATAATCTTGATTGTAGACAGAGATCCTTGTCTGGTTGCTTCCTTTGAAAGACATCATCTCAGTTCTGGAAATGCATTATGGCTTTGTGATTGCAGGCTTCTGGCTTTGTTGGTTTCTTACTTCAATCCTTTTTACATTAGCCCAAATTCCTCTTGTACATTGCCTTCTGGAACTCAAAACATCTTTTGAATTTTCATCAAGTTGCGAATTTAAGGGACTGTAGCCTTGTCACTTAGGGTGTCGGTCCTCCTCTTGATATTAGATCAATTCTTTTCAATGAGTACGAAACATCAATCTTGCAGAAATTTAAGAAGAACAGAACAAACAACCTTGGCAATTTTTATTTGAATTTGACTGAACAAGAGATTGGTCTTTCCTATTGTGTTTTGATATTGACCTTATAACACATTGGAGACCTTTCATTTAAAGGGGTATTCCATGGCACAAGAGTGCATCCAGCGTTCATAATGACACCTAAGGTCTCCTGTTGCAGATTCTTGGTCACCTTCTCAGATTTACCATAGTATCTGAACAGATCATATCAACTTCTAAAGTATTAGGCTTCAAGACATTAATATCTCGGCTCCTTAAGACCTTGCTAGCTGGGGCGTCTTGAGTCTTGACTCAGTCTGAGATTGAATAAATTTAACTTTCTGAGTTTGACCTGAGCACTACTCGGCCAGATGAAATGTCACTTTGGTATTGAGGCTTTTCGGCCTACGAGGCTTGATACAGAGGATTAGACAAGACCCTAGAATTTAGGCTTCGATCCTTCTAAAGGACTCAGACCTATAAACTCGGTCCTTGGTTCAACAATGATAAAATTACCAGAGATTGATCATGTCAGATATATTCGACCTTCATAGGTTCAGTGGATTCATCCTTGAGAAAAATTTGGACTTCTGATGTCTTTGGCTCCTCTGCAACATTACAACTGAAACTCGGTCCTGAGGCCAATCTAAAAACAAACAGAAGTTTTCAATCATGTTCAACTTGTTAGGGCTACATGATTTCTGAGGTTGTTGGATCTGAGATCTCCTGCAACTTTACTTCTGAGATTTCGGGCCTATTGGAACAGAGGCTTATTTGATTCTGAGGAATTTGGCCTACTGAGGTAGGGCTTTAATCTGCAGCTAGGGCTTTGGCCTTGATCTGTTTTCTCAGCATTTATGACTTCTTTGATCCAGGTCCAGCAATTTAAACTGATGTAGTGGATTAGATCCTTCTTTAGGGCTGCTCTTTCATGCCCTAGCTCTGATACCATGTTGAATTTTTAAGTACTCTAATCTTATAATTGTTTCTTATGATTATACTTTTAGGTTGATCCTTTCTTATATTTATTATGCATCATAAAGCAATTACACAGAGAACTACAACAGTGAAACATGAAGAGACAGCCACATAAGAAATTTACTCTGGAGTCTGGGAAAACCCACATGGGAAAAACCCAGCAACCCTTTCCTTATAGAATCAAGTCAACGAGAGAGAGACATCAAAGTCAAACACTAGGACTGACCTGGTCCATCCTCCTAGTCAAGTCAAACAGCTGACCCAAAAAACTTACAGCTTGTACTTGAATTCTTCATCACAGAGCGATAACTTTGCTGACCTCATATTCATTCTATCATGCCTCAGGTAAGACTCTTTGATGACCTCATAATCTGCCCTTCACTTGCCTCAGAATCTGCCCTTTGCTGGCTGCCTCAGACCTTCGTTCTAGCCTCGGACTAGGCTCTTCTTCCCTCAGATGCGAGCTTCATTCATGAACAGAACAGATCGAGAAATGCCCCAATATTTGTCAATACAACCATTTTCTATATATTTCATCCTTAGAGCCATTTGCAACCTATAGCATGTTGAACTTTAGTTAATTCAACAAGTTTCTAAGTCAACTTTCTTTTAGTCACAATATCTTTCTCATGTGTTGCTCTTTCTCACTCTTGCTTTCTATGTGCTTCTTTAAATACAGTATACTTATGCAAGACTAAAATTGTATCCCTGAAAGTAAGTAGTGAAAACTAATTGTTGCAGTCTTCCTATGGTCTGAGTTTGCTTTTGTCACTTTGAATCCCTCTTTGTTTTTAAATACTGCGTTGGGATTATCTTAAACTTTGATGATGAATTATTGTTGTTTGCCTTGCTGGCACAAGCCTCCCCATTTCACTGAATGTTGGAATGGTCTGATCTTCAGGTTTTAGACTACCTTAATTTTCTTCCACATCTTCTTGAGAGTCATTTGTGTCTTTTTCATGCCATGGTACAACACTAACAGTCTGATTTGCTTTTAATTGTTTATGATCTTCATTATATAACACCCTTGTTGATTACTGTTATGTCTTTCTTTTCTAAATTAAAGAGCATCTCTTGAGTTTACCCAACAAAGATGCACTTGTTACTTTTGGCACATGTGCATACACAACATCCAATCATTTTTAATAGATTTCAGTTGTGGTTTCTTACCCATCCATTCCTCTTCGACTGTGATATTTCTCATGGTGTTAATAGGGATTTTGTTAAGTAGGTACATTGTTGCATAAACTAATTCAGCCTATAAGTTGTTTGAGAGATTATTGCCTTTAGACATGCTCTTGGCCTTCTGCAGAAGTCATATTTCTCTTCTGCACAACATTTTGCTTTAACTTGTGGAGTATATAAAGAAGTTGCCTGCAAATATTGTAAGCTTTGGAACACTAGTAGAAAATATTAGATCTGTTTTCTTCCCCACTGGTTATTTTATCTTTTCTTCTCAATCATGACATTGAACTCCCTTGACTTGTACTTGAGAAAGTATACCCATTTTTTAGTTGTCAACACATACCATTAAGTACTTTGTGTCTGTGGTTGATGGGGTTTTTATGTGACCACAAAGGTCATTGTGCTTCTTTCCAACTACATGCTTTCTATTCACACAACTTTGGCAGTTTATCACTATTTGCTTCCCTAATCTGCAAGCTTCAGAAGCACCTTTATCTTGCTGAATTAAATGTAAACCATGGACCATGCTGTTTTTAAAAGAACATGATTTTGGTAGATAGGATGTAAATACTTTTGGTTCCTATGTTAAATTTTTTTGGAGTTCTCAGCCACCAATGCTTGTTTCTTTTGCTGTTATAGCAGTGAATCCATACTTACCATTTCTTGCAACATCTTCTGTGAGTAGAGTATAGTGTTAAAGATAGACCATGAAAATATGCTTTAGTGTAACATGGTTATTCTATTAGTGACATGTGACCAATGTAATATTATAAAGTTAGGTCACAGGTTAGGTGATTAAACGACGATAGTCAAGTTAGTGTGCTATATAATATATATAGATGTATTAAGAGATGATTAGATGAGAGTAGTATATGTATTGTGCATAGCCTTACCTTGGTTCCTGTAGACGCACTTGCTGCAGCACCATTAATATTTGTAACATTTATTTTCTCTCCAGTTATGTTTGTCTGTTATTGTGTTATTTATGCACCCATATGAAATGCTACATGGTATTCGAGTTGATGCCCTTCTCAGACCCCAAGAAGATCAAGTCCAAATTTTGCGCTGTAGACCATGTTGGATTGGAGGCCAGAAGGAGACTGAATCCATATGGACACTGAGGATCCTTGACAAAGGAAAGAAATTGTGTAAGGCTGCGAGAAGATTGAAAAAAGCTGTGAAGGATTTCAGAAGAGAGAGCAAATGGAAACATGGAAAGTAAAAAAATGGCAAATTGGACTACTTTTTTTTCAAGTGAGTCCAAAATTATTAAAGGTTCCTAAGGCAAAACTTTAGGAAAATAAAAAGGTATATAAAATAAAATAAAAGGGGAAGAGTCCAGGGTTCATGTAGTTTGAAAAAGGGAAAAAAAATTTTGAATTCGAGGTGACACACGTGAGACCAGTCTTCGAATGACAAGGTGACTGTTCAATAGGAGAAGCATTTGACACCAACCCAAGCAGACTTTGAGATTGTAGACTGACACCAACAGATGAGACAAGAAACCGATTTGCTGACAATCATGTTTGGTTGTTTGCAAGAGAAAAAAAATGAACATTTGTAGAAAGTAAACAAAGACAAACTCTCGAAGTGAGCATGAGAACACTGACCAGTATGAGAATAACACAATCAACAATTTGTAAAATGCAACTGGAGGCTGCTGATAGGAGAAATTATCCCAGTTGATATGGTATATTGTGATGGGGCAGAAATTTTAGGCATGGGAAGATGTGGAGGGTTGAGTAGCCCATATGTCTGGTGTAATTGTTTGAAAACCATAGGCATGGCTGGAATTTGGTGTCCAACGAAGTATGCATAAAAATGGTTTGACTCTTTTTGTTTATTTTTTTTTGAGATAAAGTAAAAAAAAATGTTTTGTTTCTTGACGCAGGAGTGTTGATATTAATTGGGCAGATATGGTTAATTGGAAAGTTATGTGATGAAGGTGGAAGTTTATACTTGGAAATGGCCAAGGCATAGATGGCCTTTTTGGGACAAAGTATGGCAATTAAATTTGGAAAATTTATGTAAAGCAATGTTACATATATTGTTGATATATCACACGGTTTACCTCAAGCCAATATAATTGGGACAAAATATTGTGATTCATTCGATATATCGAAGAAATTATTGTGATACATTTGGTATATCATGATATTTAGGGTATATGTTGTGAGTGGAAGGAAAATATTGCCCCACTGATGCCAATAACACTTTATAACCTGATTTTGGTCTTTCTACCCTCTGTCTGAAAAAGAGAGAGCAGATTAAGCTCTAAGGAGTTTGTCACCATAGTAATCACTAACAATATTAAATTTTTAATGAAATTAAATTCTTAAAGTACAAGATGGCATTCACCTTTATCTTTTCTCTTTTTTTTATTTAAGTTTCTAACATTATCATTAATTGTTTCAGGGTGTTTGAGAGTGATTCCGACCTCATCAGACTTCATATGTAGAAAGTAGAATTTCATTACAGAATTCAGCAGGCAAAACAGTTTTCAGGATTTTAGGATTGGCAAGATTATGTCATGTCCAGTAGATTCTATCATGTATGAGTGTATAGGATTGACATTTGATCGGGGGCACCAAGCCCTCTATGTACCTCAGTTTTGGTGGCACTAATTGTTGAACTCCTCTGTCATGGCCATACTAAATAATAAAAATGTATGTTTCACTAAAGCAAAATCATTGATTAGGTATGCTAAGCTTTTTCTACCTTATTCTAACACTTGGATTAGGGAGTATCATCAAAATTGGAGGGTGTCGACAGATGTCCTTGATGGATTGAGGTAGAGGCAAAGGCTAGGGGAGGAAAAGGGTGCTACTAATGATGTGGATCCTAATATAGGTGACGATTTTGATTGTGTAATTATTTGTTGTAGCATGATGTTTTTTGGACTCTAGAGGTCATTTAGGCCCTCAATGTCTATGTAGTGTGACACACTTGGTGTCTCGGATATGTAGTGTGATTCATACTCAGTGCTATTTTCTTATGTTTATAATTCACCCTTAGTACTTACATGCTATGTATATGATCAAACCTTACATATTTGTTGTCTAAAGGTTTGGATTTACATTGACTTGTGTATGTATTATTAAATTGTTCATATTTTATGTTTTTTTTGGTAGAACAGTGCATAAATCAGTTCATAGGCTGGTTCCAATCCTGGTTTCAGTTCCAATAACTTTGCTCATGATTATAAATCATGAAACATGTTTATTATTTTTTTGATGTGATTTTCTGTCGGCCTTTCAAAGCTTAGCACTTGGGAGTCGGTACAGGATTCAGAATTTAGTATTAATGTGTGATGTATCACTTGACGACATCTTATACAACTTATATATCAATTTTATTTTTATTTATATGCAGCAATGTATTTGTTTGATCTTGTTCTTACTTTAGATTTAAAAAAATGGAAAAATGAATATTTTTGTATTTCTTTTAAGTTTGCTGATGTTTTCCCTTATGGCAATGATAAGTTATATTTCAAACCCTTGGCAATGCATTTGCCAACATGATAAATGTAACATTGATGTAAACTTTTGGTTGCAGGAAATGTTGGAAGTGTTGTTCGGCTGAAAAATATCAGTAAATGATATGTTGGGTTGGTATTGACTCAATAATGAAGGTTGTCCAAGATGGGACTAGCCATTCCTGCATATGGCAAACTAGTATTTTGGTATGAGTTTGAAAGATTAGATCCAAAGAGAGAGAGAGAGAGACGATGCCCCCAAATAGTATTATAACCTATAAGCAGAAGCTTAATATTACAAGGGTCTCTGTATAGATGAAGCATTTATAGGATGGATGCTTAGTTTGGTGTTTGTCTAATGAACAAGAGGAATATTCTACCTTCAACACAGGGCTGATGGAAATCCACCGAATTATTGTTAATCATGAGAGTAGTGTTCTATCTTTGGCATGAGAGTGAGATGGCAATATGAGTGTTTGGAGAAGTAGTTGTTGTTGCAGACACTCCATGTACCTAAGTGGTTCTTATAGAAAACTAAAGGGTGTTGCAGTGATGAAGTTAAAAAAGAACCATCAAGATCAAAATTAAGTAAATGTTTACACATAAGCCTATGAACAAATCCATAACACAAAGAATGGCAGGTGACATTGTAAATGCATAAGATAATGCTTCCCACGATGTGTTATAAACGTGGCAAGAGATAGGTGTTAGGTTGAGCTTCATTGCCACCAACCCCTAAGATGTCAGAGTAGGGTCACACACTAGTGACTAATGTGTGGTCCATAGGTGACCAGAAGGACCACAAGTCAAGATTACATTAATTACATATAGTGGTACATTAATTACATCAACATACCCCCTTAAGCTTGACTTGGCTAATGCGAATGCACGTTATAGTTAATCCCCCTTAATGATAATTTCCTTCATCCCATGATTATTAAGCTTGACTTGGCTAACATGAAGGCACATTATTATTATTCCCCCTTAATGACAATTTCCTTCATCCCAAGTAGAATATGAAATTTGACAAATTTGACTTTTGTTAAAGATCCAGTGAAAATGTCAACTGCTTGGTCCTTAGTGTGACAATACTCCATTAGTGTAATTTGATCGTGGGTCAACTGGCTATAAAATGTTGATGGACCTTAATGTGTTTGGTTTGCATTAGTGTTGCAATACTCTTTGCATAATTTGATCATGGGTCAATTGGTTATATAATGTTGATGGAGCTTAATGTGTTTGGTCTTTTAAAGCAAATATTGGATGGCAAGCATTTTGAATAGCAACTTGATTATCACAACAAAGGAATATTTGTTGCTCTTGACAAAGTCCAATCTTATACAATAGTGTTTGAACCCATATAGCTTCTCACTCAATTGTGACAACGAATCTATATTTCACCTTGGTGGAAGAGTGGAAGATAGTAAATTGTTTTTTGTACTTGACCATGCAACAAGACTTGGGTCAATATAATAGCCATAGCTAGTAGAAAACTTTTTTTCATCTAGATATCTAGCTTACTTTGGATCGATGTATCCAATGAACATTGCTTTACTCCCATAAGAGCATTGGATATTCTTAAGATAATTCAGAATTTGTTTTGTTGGAAACTGATGGCTTTCCTTCCACTGCTATGTGTATCTAGAAACGAGATGTGTGTTGACATTCTAGTCTAGCTAGAACTAAAATAGTTTTTCACAATTGGTAACTACTTCAATTGATGCAATCAATTCCTTCATTATACTTCAATCATCAAGTAGCTATACATGAAAAACTTCAACCATACAATTCTTCACTAAGAGCAGTAAACAAAGATCACTATGAGTAATGAACAATAAACCATAAGCAAGAGACAAGAGACACTAGGATTAGGCTCATAGCCAGGGCAAAGCCCTCCAGGGGAGAACCCAAAATTATTTCCTTATGTGAGAGAGATTATGTCCATCAAAGTTACATCAAAATGTTCCAACAAATCCAAACTGCCTTCAATGAAATATTAGTCAAAATCTGTCAATATATCAGCTCCAAATTCACTGCTTAATAAGGTCGAAATTAGGGTTTGTAATCATTGTTATTAGAAGCCAAAAATAGTTCTGAGCTTTCCTCAGAAGCTTGGCCCAAAAAACATAGTAAAACTTCGGTCAACCTAGATCAATATGAGAGTGAAATCACAGTCCAAGAATCAACGAACTTTTCTAGAGATATTCGGCCTTCAAAGAGATTAGGTCTGTAGTAGAATGAATCCAAATAAGCCCAAGCCAAACTTCAGTCAATGTAGTTACGAAAAAGAGAGTCAACACAATTGTAATGGTCTTCTTTTCTTCCTTTGAACATGTGGTGTATCTCCTCTAATTGTAGATCGAAATGCTTGATGAGTTTGTTGGTTGAAATGAGTGCCAACGAGCTCTGATATATAGGCGTTATGTGAGGGCTAATTAACCCTAATGGGGTTGACATGAAGATCCCTTTGGAGACGACTTGTAGGTGTGTTTTGGCTGACTTGTAGATGACTCAAATTAATTTCTTCTTTATGTTTTTGCAATGAAAATTGCTGACTGTAGCTACATTATTTTTCAACACTCCCTCTTAGCTAGGGATGTAGTTTTTCATTCTCTCTCAAGATCAGTGTTCCTGACCAATTCATAGGTATTAAGGCCCACAACCTAAGGAAGAGAACACAATCCAAGATTCTCTCTCTCAAACTCAACATAAGGAAAGATATATAGATCCATCTCAAAGCATCTCCTTGACCAGGAGGTCTCATGGCACACAACCTAAGGGAGGAACGAACAAAGCATCTCTTGGACCACAAGTCTCACGACACACAACCTACAGGGGGAATCATTAATACATCGCCTAGACAACAATGTCTCATGACACAACCTATAGGAGGAATCAATCAACAATACATCTCTCAGACAACAATGTCTCACGACGCACAACCTACAGGGGGAATACATAGCCTAGACCACAAGGTCTCATGGCACACAACCTATAAGAAGAATACATCTCTCGGACCACAAGGTCTGACGACACACAACCTACAGGAGGAATCAACAATACATCTCCTGGACAACAATGTCTCTCGACACATAACCTACAGGGGGAATATATATCATGGACCACAAGGTCTCAATGCACAACCTACAGGAGTAATACATCTTGTGGACCACAAGGTCTCACAGCACAACCTATAAGAGGAATACATCTCCTGAACCATAAGGTCTCACGACACAACCTATAGGAGGAATCAACAATACATCTCCCAGACAATAGTGTCTCACAACTAACAACCTATAGGAGGAATGGTCCATAATATGATGCTATGTAAGCAATGCTCCCTCATCAAGAGGATTCTCAGTCATTCCAACAACCAGTTCATCATCAAAGATTTAGCCATGGTGGATCTTAAGTATTACAACAAACATTTAGTTGTTCATCCAACTTCACCCGGGGCTTCTCTCAAGAGGAAACATCAGCAACCATCAACAGACGATAATAGATTTTAGCAGTGGCTTCTCACAAAAGCAATCATTGGTAACCACAAAAGTGAGTATTCATAGTCGAATCCAGTAGATAATAAATGGCTTCCCTCAGAAGCAAACACTAGCAGACCATAGTTGAATCTAGCAAGTGGCCTCTCATAGAAGCAAACACCAACAAAATAGTAGAATCCAACAGACCATAATCGAATCCAATAGATAATAGTAGACTTTAGTAGAAACAAGCATCATTAGATAGATCAATGAACCAATCAAAGAATCAAGTCAATATCAAAGTCTTGCAGGTTCTTTAAATCATTCATCAGGGAGATGTCGATGGACATGCAGTTCATTGTGCCAAAGATATCACCAGGCTCATACATTCACAGAAGCAACTCCCACTTACATAGAAATCCTCTTCGTTCTTCAATCAGAATGATCTTGCCTATTCCCTCTGAGTACAGGGCCTATCACAAGTCTTCTTATCATACTGCTCTTCTGACATTTTTAACGATTGCCACATCTTGACAGTCTCCATTATGTACCTGCACACCTCACTAGGAGGCTATGGAAGAACAAGAATAACCAAGCAAGCCAAGAGACTCGTAATGAAATAATTAACAGAAACAATCAAGATAATACTTATCTTTTGAGAGTGTATCAACTCCCTTGATCATAGCCTTCTTAGATCGAGTCAATCACATCATTGAGAAGTCACGTTATCAAGGAATCTACATCATCATCAAGAAGTTTTCATCATCAACAAAGAGTTGACGAAATCCAAATCATCAAGGAGTACATCATCATCATCATGATCATCAAGTAGTCTATATTATAATTGAGTCTATATCTTCATCATCATCAAGTAATCTAATGCAATTCATCACCAATGAGTCCATGTTATCAATGAGTCCACATTGTCATCATCATCAAGAAATCGAGTCCAATGAGACCATGTTATCAAGCAGTCCACATCATCGAGTCATTATCAACAAGAAATTTAGTCCAATTCATGATCAACGTGTCCATGTTATCAATGAGTCCACATCATCAATGAGTCATTATCATCAAGAAATCTAGCCCAATCCATCATCAACGAGTCCACATTATCATCGTCATTAAGAAATCATTTCAATTCATCATCAACGAATCCATGTTATCAATGAGTCCGTATTATCAATGAGTCCACATTATCATCATCAAGAAATTTGGTCCAATTCATCATCAACGAGTCCATGTTATCAATGAATCCATATCATCAACGAGTCCACATTATCATCATCATCAATGAGTATCAACAAGGAGTACTTATTATCAACAACAAAAAATACACATTGTCAACATCATAGAGTACACATCATTCATCATTAAGGAGTCCATATCAACAATATCATCATCAATGAGTCCTCATCACCTTTATCATCATCAAGAGTTCCACATCATTAGTAACTTATATTTTCTTTTCAGATCATGATAGCTCCTTCTAAGGTCAACATTCCTTTGCATGATTTGCAACAAGGTTTTGATTCATATTTTAATCATCAATATTCATATTTTAATCATCAATATGTTTTTGGAATGAATTTATCGGTGGGAAAATTCAATACAAGGTCCTTACAATTTATACTTTCCATCATGCTTATCATCATCTTGCTTTTTTCATTGTGTATCTACAATTTTTATTGATAAGCACAACTAAGCAAAATTATACAAAAGAAAGAGCATGATGTCAATTCTGTCAATCTAGGGTTTTTCATTATTTCCGAAAAGTGTGCTTCTAGGATTCTGGTTACAAACCGTAGATATCAAATGATGCAACCCTTATTAGCGGTTTTAGTTTTAGTTTTAGTGGAAACATCTAGCCTTAGGGATTTGACTTTCAGTCCCTAGGTTTCATTTTTTTACTTCAATCCTTGCTAGGGTTATACCACATACCCTAAATTCATTCTGTAAACCCTAGAGATCATGAGCTAGAGCTTCATAAGAGGGAACACGATAGATAGAATAAGGGTTTTCATTTTTCTAGGGTTTTTCCAATCCAAGTTCCATTTAGGGTTTATGAACCCTAGATACCAAAAACTTAAAAAAATGTAAAGTCTACAAACCCTAGATTCTTGCCATGTATAGTATGTTGTAAAATTCTAGTGCATTTCATCTCATGATCTAATATGCATCATGCCTTTATTATCTCTAGTAATTATGCAGATCCTTTATTCATTACAAGCTGGACATACATATAACAATCATACATGCCTCATAGACAAAGACCACGTACCTCTGTCTTCCATGGTTAACAGAAGCTGCTTCGTTTGAACTATATTTTGTTTCAAAACATTCTATCCTTCATTTCTAATCATGGCTTTATGGCACAATATGCCTTCTTCATGCTTCAGAGGGATTACAATCATTGTTGAACTTAGAGAGCTATTGCTTGATATACTTCACATTTTCCAAAAGAAATCATTGCTACTTCTTTCAGATCGACAACTTCCTTTTTCTTTAGACTTTGCTATGCATATGAAACTTGAACTATAGTCAAATATATGATGTGCCACAAGGTTTACTATCGAACCACTATCGCAACCATAAGTCACCTTGGAGACAGAGCCTCAATATAATAGCAAGATTATTGAAAATTCCAATGTGTGAGACATCCACTGAATGCAAGATAACTTGAGATTACGTATCACAAATGCAAGACCATTTATTCCATATCGCAGTCACATTGTAATATATACAGGCCAGCACATTGTAATTCGAGACACCAATTCATGAAGCGATTTAAAATGTGTATATATCGAGTCCACCATCGTAATGTCTCTTATTTTATGAGCCAAGTTCGAGCTTATCATATTTCCCATTGAACTGTGAGTGAGCTACAAGTTTATGTTCATGGCACTTAACGAGCGATACGATCCTCAATCCATATATATTACAACTAGGCTTCTCCGTTTTAGTTATTCCAAGACACTCTTATATAAATCACAATTCATTCTTTTAGATTGATATATCATTCTTGTTACATGCCATAATATTGATGTCATAGAAGGATTATATTAGATGCCATAAAATTAAGCTGAAATGCTTGTCAGGATTTAATTTGAGTCATTGAATATGTAGGCCACTATGCGAGTAGTGCGATTCATAGATGTAACAATTATAACAAAAAATTGTAGATTTATAGTGTGTGTTGTTAGAAAATTAAAAAGCAGAAAATATTTTCTTGTTTTGACAAAAACTTGTGATAATTTTATTTTATATTATCTTCTTTTGTCTTCTCTTCATCAAGCAACTATCAAATAAAAAAGAACATGAAGATCATAAGAATAATTGAACACAATATGTAGACTCTTAGCTAGGGCAAAACCCCTCTCTTAGGGGAAAACCCAATCAAACTCTTCTTCTTCAAATAGAACCAAATCAAAATGAGACAACCAGTACAAGACCAGGACTTCCACCAAACACTAGGTCCGTGATCCAAATTGTCTTCTTCAAAGAGTTAAAGTCTTCCTTCATAGTATCTTCTTCAAGGAATCAAAGTCAACAAGAGTCAAAGTCCTCCCAATTTGCAATAGTCAAGATTTCGGCTTCCTACATTAGGTCTGCAATTCGGTTTGCAATCTTTGGCCCTGCAACTTGCACAAATCCCCAAAAATTTTGCACGTGTGGGCTAGTTTAGGTCAAAATTTTGACATATTCTTCTTCGCTTTGGATTCTTCCTTTATCCCTTGTCTTCACACTTGATTTGCTTCTATTTATGGGTGTAGATCGAACTTGATTGGATGATCATACTTTAGGTCATATTCACCCCCAATATATACTCATTTGGTGAGGTCGAATAGGTCTCTTCTAGGCAGACTTCACTTGGCAGGGCTGACATGGCGTTGGAACTTTGGGAGTCCAAATATGACATTTTAAAGTCAAATTTAATATTTTTTTTTCTTGATATAATGTGCCCATAAGGGTCTTATACATATGATAAGGACTATATAAACACTAGAGCATGAAGAACATGCTTTGACCTAATTGACAAAATGAAATAGAGCATGAAACCTATGCTTTTATAATTATATTTTTCTATTTCTTTTGCTTTTACATTTAATGATGTGAGTATAATAGCAATTATGAAGACCGAGCATAGTTAAGTTTCTCAACATGTTTTAGAAAGTGAACCATTGATCCACTGTGAGTCATTGTTCAGGATGTCCAATGAACCAAATTGAGCCTTATGCGAGTTTATGTATGATAACAATTATGAAGACCGAGCATAGTTACATTTCTCAACATGTTTCAGAAAGTGAACCATTGATCCACTGTATGTTGTTGTTCAGGATGTCTGACGAACCAAATTGAGCCTTATGTGAGTTTATGTATGTGGACATGTCATTGTGCCATTCTAAAGAAAATATAATCACTGTAATAGTGCAACTATGCCATCGAGCCTCATCGTGATTCGAAACATTTGACATGAATGAACGAGCCCCAAATTGTGATTTATATCAAGATCGAGCCATTGTTTATTGATTCGAGCCTAAACAAAAAATGCACCAGACGTTGATTCAAAAGCCAATTGATTGTTTTTAGGCTTTTTTTTTCCAAACCTTTGCTTTGATACCATGTTGAAATACTAGTGTAGCTAGAACTAAAATAGTTTTTCACAATTGATAACTACTTCAATTGATGCAATCAATTCCTTCTTTATACTTCAATCAACAAATAACTATACATGAAAAACTTCAACCATATAATTCTTCAATAAGAGCAATAAACATAGATCACAGTGTGCAATGAACAATGAACAATAAACCATAAGCAAGAGACACTAGGATTAGGCTCACAACCAAGGCAAAACCCACAATGGGAAACCCAAAATTCTATTCTTTTGTGAGAGAGATTTTGTCCATCAATGTTACATCAAATTTTTCCAACAAATCCAAACTGCCTTCAATGAAATATTAGTCAAAGTCAGTGAATATATGAACTTCAAATTCCCTGCTTAATAAGGCTGAAATTAGGGCCTGTAATCGTTGTTATCGGAGGCTGAAAATAATGTTGAGCTTTCCTCAGAAGCATGGCCCAAAAAACACAGTAAAACTTTAGTCAACCCTAATCAATATGAGAGTGAAATCATAGTCCAAGAATCAACAAACTTTTCGTGGGATATTTGGCCTTCAAAGAGATTAGGTCCGCAGTAGAATGAATGCAAATAAGCCCAAGCCAAACTTCAGTCAATGTAGTTACCAAAAAGAGAGTCAACATGTGAGGGCTAAGTAGCCCTAATGGGGCCGACATATAGATCTCTTTGGAGCCAACTTGTAGGTCTGTTTGGGCCGACTTGTAGATGACTAAAATTATCTTCTTTTTTATGTTTTTGCAATGAAAAATGCGGGCAATAGCTACATTATTTTTCAACAATATGCAACAAAGGTTATATACGACTTGTTACGAATTGAGTATAAGATAGCATCAACAAGCTATGTATATAAAGTGGCATCAACCTTTTGTTGAAATTGTGGATGTGATCTTCACATATGGCCATGGCCCACGATATTGTATCCTTTATATTATATTTCTAGGCTTTGCTAAGGTTGGCCTTGTCAACCCAATGTAGGCTCATAACCCCTACTTGGGAAAAGCACCCTGCCTCACTTATGCATGTATACAAAAATTCATGTGTAATTTAATATGTAATCATTGATTCCTTTTTTACTTTTTCTTTCCTTTAAATAAGGAGGATGGGTAGACTTGCTGCCTATCATCGAGAAGGCACATGTCGAGTCAATGGGATTTCCCCAATACTCCTTAGCCTAATGCATCGCCCATAAGCCACACTTGGTAGGTTAACTGAGTTTTCAACGTGGGCGTGGCCCCAATATTGGTCAACAAATGCTTTTTGATGTAGGAACTCCATTATTCAACCTAGCCCAATACATTCGCATATAATTAATTTAGCCCAACGACATTGTAAGACATTTCACTCTCTTGCTCTTAGATTAATCTTTTTATTTTCTGAATTTTTTGCATAATGAATTACTCGAGGAAATCCATTAGGCGCTTCCCCTCATTTAAAGGGTTGGTACCTAGGGTAAACCGGATTTTGTGGAAGCTTGATAGTTTGAGAATAAGACTTGGGTGGGAAGGATAGCATGCCATCTAGTTTAATCTATCTTGTGCGTTGTTTATTCTTCTCTTTGTGAACTCGTGCTAGGGCATATTTCTCTCTTCAGGGCTGTGCCTATCTTGGCTAATCCCTCTCTCCCCAACACTTTGCTTTTGAAGTGAGTGTTTTTTGGGAGCACAACCTTTTCCAAAAAAGAAAAAAGCGTTCCTTGCCCATTCAAGTAGCGTTAGTGAGTACTCTTAGGACACTCTCGGGAGCTAAAATAACACTTCCTCAACGCTCTCGCTTGAGAGAATGAAATTACCTTCTTTTTTGCTTGGAACCAAGACTAGGTTCCAAAAGCTTGGTTTAGGCATTGCTAGGTTCCTTTGTCGATTAAAACACTCACTCCATTTTTTCTCATTCTATTTCTGATTCACTCGTTTCACTTATCTTTACTGGGGTTTTGAGTGGGTTGTTTGTTCATTGAGGAGTAGATTTGTGAGAACTTGGAAGGGAGATTGAAGGTTGCCATAGTTATGCTCAACCACCATGGGAGAGCTAAAGTTGTAGGTTCTAACAAGTCTGTTGGGAGTAGGTAGAGGGAGTGGGAAGCACTATTTACACAAAGCTTTTAAGATCGGTTTTTATATAATACATATTTTAATATATTTTGATGTATACATTTTAGAAAACATGTAAAATGTCGAATCAACTACAAAAAATATGAAAACATAGATTTAAATATTGGAATAATGATGATTATTAAAATATCAATCATTTGGTACACATAACATCATTCATCTAGTAGTTATAACTTATAACATTGTCATAGGAGCAGGAGGGGTTATCCTATGCCTTGAAGAACAAATAGAGACTCAATACGCGTGGAATTGGGTATGGCAACCAATAACCAAGTTGAATACCTAGTGCTTTGGTAGGGCTTGGAAATCACAATGGCAAAGAAATTTACCAAAATAACAATGTTTGGGGTTTCTATAATTGTGATATGACAAATGTGGAAAGTCAAAGGATCGCAAAACTCAACTTTTCCTTCTATCCTACAGAGGATCATTTTGTGAACAATGCAATTTGAGCAAATTGAATTCTTCCATGTGTATGGACAGTTGAATACAATGGCAAATTCACTGGCGAATAAAGGAGCTACACTGGAGCAGGAGAAATTAGAATTGGATTATGGGTTGACCTATAACTCACCCTTTCCATGACTGTTGAAACAAATCATTATGGCTTTATATACAATTTAATGGCCTTCCCAGCAGGATAATTGAGCGAATCCCCATGGCGGAGTTCATCAAGCACATGGATCACAGATGTAAGCTGGTGCATGCATGTAAGGATCGATGGCATACATTAATTTCCTGGCCATGCATATTCAAGGAATGAAAGCCCTATCTAAATCATATTAACAACTAGCGAATTTAGGTAGTGAAATGTGAGAACAAGTGGCATAAGGTGTTAATGCTCCAAGACACAAGTGAGGGGAGTCTCGGTCGTGGTAGAGCAGTCAATCCTCTGCATACTGACGTTAATATTCCTATCTCATCGTATCATACGATTGACATTCCAAGGAGCTTAGCGAGATTCAAGCATGGATTTGGCAACCCCACATTTCAATGATTCGAGAGGCAGTTTATTGGAAGGCATGGTTATATATGCATTGTGTGGTTCTTTAGTCCCGCACTGAGCTACTACTGAGTGTTCACAGCTGTGAACGGAGGTGGCCATCTTCCTTTGAAGCCCAAAGTCCGGAGTATCATACTTCCGTAATGGAGAACTTGGGAGATCAGACTCAGGGGGATTAGCAAGTTAAAACCAATAGGTTGCTTGCAATGTTATTATACTTCGTCGAAGGGTTGTTGAATACCCTCAATTAGAAGAACTCTACAAAGGAGCATGAGCGTAGGTTGTACCAACTACTAATGAACACGAATTATGAGTTATTGCATTGTAAAATGGAGCAGTTCCAAGTTGGAATTCAGAATGAGCTGATAACCTTGGACATCAGTTTGGTTGAGCTAGAGTAAAGCTCCAATAATGGTGCTTTGTTCAACGTGGGAAAGCTCAAGATCAGTAATAAACTTGAGAAGAAACAAGCTAGGCACACTTGGGAGGCATGAACAATAGGAATAGCAGGATATGGACAAGGACTCATTTGGCATGGTGAGATGACGAATTGGGATTGTCCTCCGACATATAATTTTGTAGTTTTGAAATTTTCTGATGTTATGCAAATATATATTGATATTAGGAGTTTTTTGGCAAGACTATAATTGACATCTATCTATAATAGTAGGTAAAAGCTATTGTAAGAATATATTTTCTATCTTCTGGACCCCTGAATGTAATGCTTTTCTGGAACATGAAGAAATATGGTAGGGTCCTTGCCCAAAATCTAGTTTTTCTTTATAATATAAAACACTACCCATTTCCTTGAAAAAAACTTGTAACATTGTTGTCAAATGATCAACCACCAACCACAACATCAACCTTCAAGTTTTAACATATAAATTTGTCATCAACTAATTGTAATAGATGATATTAACCATGAAATGAAACATAACATCATATTCATTACTAAAGAGTTGTAAAATTTAGTGAATTGTTTAAAGTTAGGTTCAAAGTTCAAATTTAAATTGTCATACAATGTTTACAAAATAGGCAATAATAAAGAGAAAGTACTTAGTTCTAAAGACTAATTGTAACCATGAAAAAGGAGATCTAGTATTTATTAAGCTTTACTCTTGCTATGATAAACTTCTAGTTTCTCTTTTCTTGATCTATGAAGAAGTAGGAGTAGGTGGAAGTGTTTGTGGAACATGACGAACGACTACATCACCCCCACGTAATGTTGGATGTTGTGAAGCTAATGGCAAAGCTTTTGCATTTGGAAACTTGCTAGTGGATGCGGGTGGCATGTTTGCTCCATGAATATGATCACCCAAAAGTTAAGCTTTCAAGCACTTTAAAACTATATCTCCATCCTCCAAATTAGCCTCCTTTGGATTGTTATATGGAGCCACACATGAACTATCATTCTTCCTTGTCTCACTATAATGGGAGAACAACCTCAAGTTGTAGTGCACCTAAACCAAGGTTTCTTCTTGGTTTATATTTAGGTTGTTTCTCTTCACGCTATGGATGAAGCTGTAGGTACTTCAACACCTCTATGCAAAAGAAGTGTTCACAACTTGTTAAGGCACCCTCACCACTAATTTATGTAGATGTTTGGTAGAGGAGACATATATGTTTCTCCATTTGATAGGGTTCAACCTATGTTGTATGAATCATGCCCCCCGTAATAGTTGCGTTTTCATACTGAAATGCTGAAATGTGACTAAAACATGGTTGAAACATGTTTCATACAGGATGAAACACGTTTCAGATTTCGTGGAGTCTTTTTTCAATTTTATTTTTTTGATTTTTTCCTTCATTTGATTGTTGGGACCCAAGTTTTTGTTTTATAATTCTTAATTAGAGGTTAATTATGAATTAACGAGGCTTCCAAAAGCCTCAAAGACCGAATATTTTTCTTAAAAACCGAGGTTTCATTATCAATTTGCACCGAGAATGCTAGCAATTATTGGTAATGTTAAAATCTTAAAGTAAAAGGATAAAAACCTTTTACTTAAAATTTTTAATATTACCATTAATTGTAAAAGGATGTTTGAGAGTGGTTCCAACCTCATCGGATTTCATATGGTGAAAAGTAGAATTTCATATCCCATTTTAATTGAACAAAATTAACAATGTACAGGATTTCAGGATTGGTAGGATTGCAACATTTTTCATCAGATTCTATCATGTATGAGTGTGTGGGATTAGCATTTAATCAAGATCACCAAACCCTTTATGTACCTTGATGTTGGTGATATTGATTGTTGGACCGCTCTGTCGTGACCTTAGCAAAAATGTACCCTCTCACTCAAGTGAAAATTATTGATTATGCATACTAATTTTTTTCTACCATATTTTAAAGCTTGGATTGTTAATTTTCACCAAGGCAACTGAAAATTGAAACCAAGGTTAAATTTCACTAAGATACAAAATTTCTTAACATTCAACATGTGGCAGAAAATACTTGAGATAAAGCCACATGCACACACATAAATTTGACACCAATGTTTTAGCCAGGGAACCTAAATAGGAAAACTTGTGTTCTTTGTTGTGGGCTTTTTAAAGAAGAATATGATTCTATGATGACAATAGAGAGATCCTATTTTTAACCACAAATGTGGAATCCAACATAGATAGATCAGAGGAGAAAAAAGAAAAAGCAGAGGGAGAAAGTGTTGAAGGCATTGTGGATCTTGAAGTAGAACTTATCAATGCATTAGAAGAAATTGATAACCTCAAGAAGAAGAACAAGGGACTATCCAAGGAAATCATCTTCATCAAGACTGAAAGAGAGGAAGCAAAATGAGTGGAAGAAGTGTTGAACAATCAGCTAAAAAAAGGAAGAAAATTGCGAAAAGCTTGAAGTGGAAATTGTCTCATTAAGGAAAGAGCTAGATAAGCTCAACAAAACATGAAAATCTCTCAAACCTTGGATGCTATTCTCAGTAGTCAAAGATCATCTTATGACAAGATCGGTCTTGGCTATATGGGTGATACTTCATACAAAGAAGATGCAAACACCAAGTCATCGAGTAAGGAAGTTGAAGAAAAACTTGAAAGCTCCAATCTCAGCAAGAGCAAGGACAATAGACGAGAGGAGTTTGGAAACATTGCTACACCAAAAAGCTATGTTGATGCTCTCAAGAAGTTCATTCACAATGTAGGTAGCAATCCAATAAGGGACAAGGACCAACAATCTTCTCCCATGCATATCAACTCTAGAAGAATCCCTTCATTATGAAAATTATACATCATAGCTAGGTTTCAAACTATTTTTTTTGGTCATTGTTTCTTATGTAAAAATTTTGGACATCAAGCAAGAGAGTGTAAAACTTATAATGATTATGACAAAGGTTCTCTCCAAACCTCTAAGAATAAGCTTGTAAACAATAGATTTAAAGATATCGATGGCTTCAATAATAGGAATCATAATTCATTTGCTCCATTATGCAAATATGGAATAGAGTGTTGGAAATGCAACAATTTTGGACATATGGCACGAGACCATCCTACAAAGTCAAGCAAAGGGTTTTGGAAGAAAAAGTAGGAAGAATCATCAACAGAAAAATGCGGATTGGTTATGTATGCTCGAAACAATTAAAGTCAGTGGTACGTTGATAGCGGGTGTTCTAAACACATGATTGAAGATCAAAATAATTTTATTACTATAAAAGAAGAAAATGGAGGAAATGTGTCTTTTGGAGAAAATGGATCTGCAAGAATTGTTGGAAGAGGTACTGTAAGCCTTGACAATCGTAGGACTAAGCACAAAATGTTTTGTACGTTGAAGGACTCAAACATAATGATTTAAGTTTCAGCCATATGTGCGATCAAGGTTATGATCCCACTTTTCGTGCTAAAAATTGTGAAGTAAGGAAGACTAATTCGGGAAGATTAGTGGGAAGAGTGATAAGATCTCGGGGTAGTGTATATATTCTTGATGAAATTCAACGAGAAAAATGCAACATTGGATAGACACTTGAGAGTTGGCTGGTTATGCCATAAAATGCTAGGACATTTTAGTTTTCATAGTTTGGTAAAAATCAATAGAACACAAGCAATGAGAGATATGCCCAAAATATCGAAACCAACAAATGCCATTTACCAATCTTGCCAACATGGGAAACATATATTAGTGAGCTTCAAGTCAAAGGAGTGCTTGACATCAAGACCACAAGAGCTTGTCCACATGGATCTATGCGAACCAACAAGAACACCAACCCTGCAAGGTGAAAGGTACTTTACGTTGTTTATTGATGATTATACTAGAATAGTTTGGGTTTCATTTCTTAGAGCAGAATCAAAAGCACTAGATACTTTCAAATCATTTAAAGCCTTAGTTGAAAATGAAATTGATATAAGAATCAAATGTCTAAGATCAGATAGAGGAGGTGAATTTACCTAAATGATGATTTTAATGGATTTTGCGAGAGGTTTGGAATCAAGAGACAACTTTCAGTTGCAAGAACTCCACAACATAATGGAGTCATAGAAAGAAAGAATAAATCAGAGCAGGAAATAACAAGAACCATGTTGGTAGAGGCCGAATTACTAGATAAGTTTTGGAGAGAAGCAATTGTGCAACAATGTACATCATGAACAAAGTGCACTTGCGTGTTAACAACAACACGACCTCGTATGAGCTATGGAAAGACAAACTAGCTTCAATATTTATTTTAGAATTTTTGGAAGCAAATGGTACATGAAGATAAATGATGATAAACTAGGAAAATTTGATTCTAGAGTAGATAAGGGAATCTTCTTTGAATACTCAACAAGAAATAAAGCTTACAAATGTTGCAACAAAAGGCTATGCAAAGTTGTGGAAAGTATTAATCAGAAATAAGCTAAGTCACCTCACACGGGGACACATGACACAAAGGACACGAGGATTTGAGTGTCGGACACGAACAAGTTGACCCCGTGTTAGAAATTAAAAATTATATTCTTCTTACATAAATTCTCATTCATGATACAAATTCATTGATTCAAACATAGATCTTCATCTAGATGTAAGTTTTACAAAGTAACATTATGCATACAAATACAATTTTGACAATACATATTCATAAATGATCCAATAGGAGAAAGACAAGATACTGTAGTTTTCTCATTAAGTCATCAAAATCAAAATGTGTTACATAGGTAGTAGCAATGGCAATGGCAAATAGAAATAGCAAATACAAAACAACTACAAGCCTCAAAGCAGTAGGTAGCTCATGAGTGATTAGTCCTCATCATCAAAATCAACATCATTGTACTCATCATCATGGTCACCATTGTTCTCCTCTGTTGCATCCTCCTCCTCTATATCCAATGTCATCTCTACATCTGCTGGTGTGGAGGATGACCACTCTAGAGCATCACCATCATTAAAAGTGACAGGGTCTAGCACTGACTCATTAAGATCCAAGTTGGCCAATGCCAACTCAACACTGCTGTCCAAACCCATATCTTCAGGAAAGACATCCCACATCTTTGTCTTTCCCTTCAACCATTCATCCCTCTGCCTGTAAATAAGACAAAGGTTGGTGTGCACATACACCATTGTCTTTGCCCTCGACTAATCAATCCTGCTCTTCTTGACACTATACAAATTCCCATATGTGCTCCAAGTCCTCTCGCAACAATAGGATGAAGTCACATGAGAGAGGAGCCTCATGGTTAACTGATGTAGAGGAGAGCTTGTTGCCCCATGAGTTGCCCACCAAGAATAGGGCTTCTTAGCCCCCCCATCTCTAATTACATCATATCCTGCAAATCGACCAATGCCAGTGGAATACTATGCAAAGGCAGCCTCCACCTCATTAAGTGATGCTCTATCTTGAAAAATCCACCTCAATGCATCTTTCCTCCCTTGTGAAATTTCCCCATCCATGTGGGGGGGAGTTTGCGGGAAGGTCCACCATTCAACCACTCATGGCTATAGTATTTTGGGTTCAATGAGTGAGCCAAACAATGTAAAGGTGTGCAATTATTATCCCATATGTTGACAAGAATATCCTATATAGTGGTGAAGAAGGCCTTTGATGATGTCTCATACTCGGGGCACTCACTCTATAAAATAATGCTCCTCATAGACTCAATCATGGAATCCCATCCCTCATAAACCTCTCCTAGGATGGGTTGGTTTGTATCTGCAAATCAAAGCAAAAACGATAGGGTCCATGATCTAAATAAGTAGATCTACCCTCTCCCAACAAGCAACATCTAACACTGTGTCCTTCACTCTTTTTGAGGCTGCTTGATCTGCCTTTATCCAAAAAGACCAAAACTCTGAAATAACCATGGCCCCAAGAGCGGTTTTGACCTCCCTCAACCTCTTCAACATGAGAATGAAGAGGCAAACCGTGTATCCACATTCTTCAACAATAATGGATTGGTGTACTCCTTGTAGTTAGTGAGCGCATTTGTACGATTTTATACAAAGTTGCGGATATGCCGTGCATCCTCAATAATGCTTCCAATCCAAAGCACATCAGAAACAATAGATTTAAGTGCTAAATTCAAAGAATGGACAATGCAAGCTATCCAAAATACTTGTGGATATTTAGCTTCCACAATCATGCCAACAACCTTGCCAACAGGGGCATTCGCTGTAATGATTTGCACACAAGAATCAACACCGACATCTTCAATAACTTTAATAAACAACTCACGCATATATTGTGCATCCTTGTATTGTCCAATTGCATCCACTGATTTCAAGAAAACTGGACCATTCAAGAAAGACATGATGAAGTTGATGAGTGTGTGCTATGTTGGATCTGCCCGTCCATCAGAAACAATGCTAACCCCAGATTTTGGCCATGCTGATTTAATAGGCTCAAGCATTTTGTCCACCTCTTTCTTTGCCTTCGTCAACAATGTGGTTCTAAGCTTCTCTGACCCAGGAGGCACATATCATGATGGAGCCCTTTGAGTTAGAGCTCGACACATCTCAATAAATAAAGGTGAGCGTGCAACATTAAAGGATATGAAGTTTTGATAGAAAAAATGCAACGGTGAGATCAAGCTCTTCTCATTTCTCTTTTTGAAAAATTTTGTCCATTGGACCAAGTGCCATTGCCTTTCTTTTTGCTGCTTGTCCCCCACCAAAACTCTCAAATGGAAATTTGTTGCTTCTTTTCCTCAAGAATGGAAGGGGGTCTTCATTCTTTTTTTTTTAGATGTTGCAACCACCTTTCCCATACCAATGTTGGACCCTTTGTCCATTTCCTTCCTCTTAGCTAAAGACACGTGTACATGTTGCAATTCCACAACTTGGTAAAGCCAACAAATGAGCTTTCACATGGTAATATGTGCTCATGAAATGATTGTTGCAATAGTTGCATTTCCAAGCAACATTGTTTCCTCCCTTCATCTTACTGCCTGGCGCTTTCTCTCTTGTGACATATTCCCACAAGGGATATTTGTTATCTTGAGGCTGCTGTCTTCCCTCATTGATGTTGCAATTACAACCCCACTTTCAATAGAGGGAACATTTGCAGGCCCCGATGAAATTGGAAGAGGAGGGGCATCTGCAATTAGAACCTTCATCCCCTTCCTTTTCCCCTTCCTTGTTGCCCTTGATTGAGCCATGAATGTTGTAAAAAAATAAAGAGAAAATGCACAAATTTGTAAAACAAATGCACATGCAAACTGCTGTAATAAAAATGTAAAAAAAGAAAGAGAGAAAATGCACTTACCTGTTGCTTGAGTTGCCTCCAAATTGCCTCCAAAATGCCCTCACACCCTTTGCTCTTCGCTCTCACATACCCACAACAAGCCCACAACAAGAGAGAATGAGTATTGTGATGTTAGAATGGCCCAAATCGGCCTTTTGTGGCTGTGCGAAGGTTAAAAAAGTGGGACACGTGTCTTGGAATTGGGACATGATCGTGTTCCACTAGGACATGCTTAGACATGATTCGGAGGACACGTGTCCCACCGAATCATGTCCTATTTGCCTGATTTAGGACACGTGAGGGCTAATGAACGAATCCGGTTTCATAGGAAATAAGGCAAGACTTGTTTGTCATAGCTATGCACAAATCAAAGGAATTGACTTTGAAGAAACTTTTTCTCCAGTTGCTAGATTAGAAGCAATAAGAATGTTCTTGGCATTTGCATATTCGAAAGGCTTCAAAGTTTATCGAATGGATGTTAAATCAACTTTTCTAAATGGAGATTTTAGGGAAGAGGTATATATCGAACAATCAGAAGGCCTTGACTTGTCCGAAAATAACGAATATGTGTGCAAATTGAAGAAATCTCTTTATGGATTAAAACAAGCTTCAAGAGCTTGGTATGCCAAGATGGATCACTATCTTCAATCACAAGGCTTCAAAATAGGGGTAGTTGACAACAATCTCTACATCAAGATGGAAAAGGACGACTTACTAATTACACTTGTATATGTGGATGATCTCATTTTTGGAAGTAATAACCATGATATGCGTCATGTATTTGCTCAGGAAACATCAAAGGAATTTGAAATTTCCATGATTGGAGAATCATCCTTCTTCCTTGGACTATAGGTCAAGTCTTAGTTCTTGAAGGCCAAGTTCAGGCCTGATTTGAAGTCCATGTTCTGGTGTATTGAAGGCTGAGTTTAGGTTGGAACTTGTAATTAATGTTAGTTGGTGCTTACTTAGGATTGGTGTCCTCAACTTCTTGAGAGGTTGGAGGTTGGTATTTTTGTAAGCTAGTGCTTACTGAAGATTGGTGTCCTCATGTTCCTGACATGGACCAGCGATGCATAGGCCTCTTCATTAGGTTGATCTTCAACCATAGATCTTGGCTCCTACACATCATGCCTCTCTTTGGGAGGACTATGACAATCACCTCAGACTTCCATTTTGATTCGTCAGATTAGAGCAACAAGTGGGGGGTAGAATTCCAGGGTACACTAGAAAACATATTGGTGAGACCCTAGGTTTTTCTTGAGCCTCCCCTTCTAGAAGATCAATCAGTATTATTGAGATCTGTTTGGAGGTGCAAGGTCGTTCATTAGGCCACATGTTCTTAGAACATAAAAGAGGTCAGCGACAAATGGATCTAGAGTAGAGCGTCTCCTGCTCGTTAAACTACCCCCTCCTAGTTGCAAAGGAGTAAGTAGAGATCCATCTAAAGTTTCCTTCTTTTGACCTTGGATGCTAGGATTATGCCTCGCCCTTTTTTTCAACTGAAGAAATCATGCCTGGAGCAACTCTTAGGCATACATAGTCCTGCCCGAGATTGAACCATAAAACTTGTGGGCACCAAACCTCCCCACCTAACCGTTGGACCACAATTGCGGGACTTAGGAGTATGTCTCACTTGTACATTCCCTTAGGATCACATTGTTGGCCCCCTAATGGTGCTAGAGGACTTTGACAATGAGCTTGTGTGTAGTTCGCCCCCCTCACCCTTTGCCATTAGACTCAAGAGAACTTGACATCATTGGCTTCCTTGTCAGATTTTCCTCTCTGTCACTCCCTATCTCTTAATTGGTTCTTGAGTTTCACACATTTCTAGTTTCAAACAAACTCACTTGGTATTTTGTATCATCATACCTTTACCATGATGTTATACATGAGTTCTGATGTTGTAATTATGTAGGTTTCTTTCTTTATATTATTCTCATTATTTTCTAGGAGTTGTGCTTGCACTCCCACATTGGATTCATACTGGTTGTATTCCTTAGTCCCATTGACTTGTTAATTTTCTAACCATAAATTATTTCCTAACATATATTCCTTACTAATTTCAAGTTTTCAACTTGTTGAACAAAATGTACTACTTGGTTTTTGACTAGTAAAATTAATTTTCATTAGAAGCAAAGCAAAGCGACCAATCTCATTGCACAAATACACAAAAACTTTTTCCCTTCAAAAGTAATCTTTTCATTCAAATAATTTCCAAGCTTACAGGGGCTCCTTTGCTGGCAAATGGCCTTGGAAATTACAACAAATGGAAACTTGGCAAATCTACCCTTGACAAATTTTGATATGCTCTCGATAGTCTATATGAATTTTGCATGCCCTATTGCTCCACACGTGTGACTTGTTCACTGAGAAATCATGTCATTTGTGCGGCCTAAATCTCCTTTGCTGTGATGCGTGTGCCCTTCTTGCACTAGTATGGCTTCCACACGTGCGATTTACATGTTGTTTTGTCTTCAGAAAATTAATATGGCCTCTACAAAATTTCTTGAAACATAAATTCTCCTCATTGTTGCAATATATCCTATCTCCCTTAGCTAGCACACATGGATGAAAGTCCCCCCTTTCATTTGATCATTGATATCTTTATTCTTTCACTGTATCTTACAGTGCCTAGATGTGTCTTCTCCCTTAGCTTCCTTTTATAAGTTTGAATTATGACTAAATCAACAACCGTAATCTCCAAAGTGGGTAATGGTTGAGGTTAAATATCAACTTCACTAAAGATCAATGGTTGTGATTATTTAATTCACTATTACAAATAACCCTTGCATTTCATTGGATTAATTTACTTTTCTCATAAAAATAAATTCCTTTACTAAATAACATAATTGCTAAGGTTAAGAGTTAATTAGGCGACTTCTGCATGCCTTAACACTTAGGTCGTGCAGAAGTACTTGCATAAGCTACAAACATGAACATGACCTACTTTTGCGGTCAGTCCTTGAATATTAATACAATTATCCTATGCTATCTCCATTAGAGACCAACTTGTCTAATGCAAGAACACACCCATTATACATCTAGATATATGATGTGTGGTTTCCTCTTGACCCCACCCTCGAATGTTAGTTGGGCCACAACCAAGATGGAGAATAATATTTGTGTGTAAAGACACATGCTAGGGCATGAAGTGGAACATAGATTATCTCACCTTTTGACTTACATTCTACAAGATCACGTGTCTTAGATCAATATTGTCTTTGATTTGGTTTAGCATGGTGTCCATTTGTTCATACACCTCCCAATCACCCAATGATTTGCTTTTGCAAACCAAATCATATTATAGATAGGCTTGGTAAATTGCAAAACATACCTAACTTGTTGCCGAAACTGACCATCAAGCCTGTATCCTCCACCTCCTAAAACTCATGTCCATTTGATGCAGTTGTAGGTTGTAGCCTTGCCTTTCAAACCTTACCATTAATCACTTAACACCATACTAGCCATTGCATCTCTAACCTTCAAGGAGGTGGCTAAAGGTAAGTTAATAACTATCACATTTGGCCTTTGCAAAATTTTAGTAGCCCCAAATTGTGGAAAACTTGGTGGGCCATGCTATGATTGGTAATAAATTTTAGCATTTCTTCCCTCTCTTGTACAATGCACCAATCCATTTATAACAATGGTCCTTCACCTTAACAATATCATGCATCAAGAGGTTCAATGTGTGAACCAAACACCTTAACCAAAATATGTTTGTGTACATATCCTTAATGATTGCTCCCACTGCGTTACAATTAGTGTTATCAGATCCGGACTGGAACTGGTGTAACCGGCTGGTTTGGCTGTTTTTGTCCCAAAACCGGTCCGAACCGAAATAGGTCAATTCAATACCGAACCAGCCTATTTCGCCAAACCAACCGGTTGAGGGCCAGTACCATGTACCTATGCAGACCAACATAAAAAATGCCTTTTTAAATTTTTTTTTTTTCCAGCTGTTTGGCCCACTACTAATTCTCCCATAGGCTAGCCTAATATTCAAGCCTATGGCTCTTAGCCTAATGATCAAGCCTATGGTCCTCGTATTGCTATGCAATTCATGGTAATGTTAAATTCTTAATTGGGGGGATTGCAACGTTTCAATTGGATTTTGACATGTGTGAGGCTATGGAACTAGTATTTAATAAAGAGAACCAAGCCCTCTATGTACTTTGATGTTAGTGGCATTCGTTGTCAAACTCTTCTATCATGACTCTACTAAAAATACCCATCACTCAAACAAAATCTTGAAATGACATGCTATGTTTTCTTCTATCTTATTTTAATGCCTAAATGGTTATATTGGTGATGAAGACCCCAATATAGGCAATGATTTTGATGATATTTAGCAGTGTTGCGAATATCTCGATAACATCCTGATTCTATCTTGAAATTACAATTTTTATGCCTAGCCGATGTTTGCCGATTTTTAAAGATATTTTTATGGTATCTTAATTTTGCCTATGTTTGCCGATTTTTACCAATATTTTTCTGATTTTTACCGATAGTTTTCCAATTTTTATGATTTTTTGGTTTTCTGGACCCTTCTCGATTTTATCCTGATGGCGATGTTCGCAACATTGATATTTAGGCGTTTGTTGTAGCATGATTTTTTTGGATGCTAGAGGCGATCTAGAGCTTATTTGTTGATGTATTTTCGGTTTAGAGATGGATTGCACTCGATGCTATTTTGGTTATGTGCACCTTTACATGCTATGTAAATGAGAACTTTTGCATATTTGTGTATAAATGGTTTTGCATTCATATGGATGCACATGAATATATATGTTTTTCTTTAAAATATGAGTATTTTATGTGTCTTTGGTAAAGCGATTTTTTTTGTTTTTGTTTTTTGTTCTTCTTTTATTTATTCTAAATCCTGTTTTTTTTACCAGTTCCCGGTCCACAAGGTTTTTTGGTTCGATCACCAGTTCGGTTTTGATAACATTGGTTACAATTAGTAGCATGATTAGTGATAAATGGAATGAGATTTTATATCCTAATCTTTGGAATGGTTTTAATTAAGGGTTTTGCAATATAAATACTAGTCTAGTCACAATTCGAGTAGTCATGCACCACTCGTAGACAAATAAAGAATATTTATCAATGGTCCACATTCAACATTTTTCCAACCATTAAATACAATGGACACCCCATATTCATTCCAATAAGTGTTATCAAACCAGGACTTAAATTGGCAAAACTATCTGGTCCAATTGTTTTCAGGGCTATTGCGATTCATTTCGAGGATTTAGATAATTTTTGGTAGGTTTCATGCGGAACTGACCTTAAAACATTGAAATAGCCAGTTTTGTACGAAACTGATTGTAAAGCATTGAAATGGCTGGATTCGTACAATGTTGGGGCCTTACTAATGTTATTTAAAGAGCAACACCCTCCCACTCCTCGTCCTGGTTCACTCACCTTAGTAATTAATGGTAATATTAAATGCTTAAAATAAAAGTGACATTTTCTTTTATCTTTCATTCTCATCCTTTTACTTATATTTTTAACATTACCATTAGTTGTTTTAGGATGTTTGAGAGTGTTTCCAACTTCCAAGCTCTTTGGATTCGACGTGGAGAATGTAGAATTTTATATCCTATTCAAAATTCAATAGAATTACCATTAGTTGTTTCAGGATGTTTGAGAGTGGTTCCAACTTCCAAGCTCATTGGATTTGACATGGAGAATGTAGAATTTTATATCCTATTCAAAATTCAATAGAATTAATAGTTTTCAAGATTGGCAAAGTTTTAATGTTTCCTTTGGATTTTGTCATGTACGAAGATATGGAACTAGCATTTAGTCAAGAGCATCGAGCTTTCTATGTACCGTGTTGTTGGTGACATTGATTGTTGAACCCCTCTTATCACGACCCTAGTAAGAATGCGCTCTTCACTGAAAAAATCACTAATTTGGTATGCTGGGCTTTTTCAATCTTATTTTGATTCTTAGGATATTGATGATGAGGATCCCAATATAGGCAATAATTTTGATGATATGTAGATATTTGTTGTACCCTGATTTTGTTTAGACTCTAGAAGCCATTTTGATCCTATCTATTGATGTATTTATGGCTCAAAGATGGATTGCACTTAGTGCTATTTGGGTTATATGCACCCTTGCTTTATATATGAGAAAATTCGCATATTTGTGTGTAATGTTTTGGATTCATATGGACGCACATGAATATGTATGTTTTTTATTCAAAATTTGAATATTTTAGGTATTTTTTGGTCCACTATTTTTTTGATCCTATTTTTTTCGAGTTCCAGTTCGGTTCACCTTTTTGGGGTTGACTATATTAATGACCGGCTTGGTTTTGATAAATATGGTTCCAATTATTTGTAAACTATCCTAGAGCGCTATGATTTTGGTTGTCTCCCTATAAAGCCCCATGGTTCTAGCTTTGTCATAACTAGGGTTCCTAAATCCTTCAGAGGCACCATTAATGGCTTGTACCATTTTGGGTCAATAGACTGAGCAAAGTAAATTGAATGGTACACCACATGCATTGAGTGTTGGAAAATTGGGAGGCTTTACGATTAGATTAGATTTTCCTTTCTTTGATAACTGCTTGTGAAATTTGTTGGCTTCAATTTTGATTAATTATGTTCTTCTTCATCAAACAATTATCAAAATGTAAACATGAAGATCACATGAAAACAAAGAACATAAGATATAAGCTCCAAGCTAGGGCAAAACCCCTCCAAGGGGAAAACCCAAAAAATTCTCTTCTTATAGAATCAGATCAAATGAGATATCCAAGATCCATAACCACAAAAAACTTCCACCTCTAGATGCCAAGTCAAACCTTCCTTTTTGCACAACAAATCCATAATCAAGAGACCAACAACAAGAGATGTACCAAGGCAGAACTTCCACACACTCCGGCTTAAGAAGAAACTACTTCTCTCATACTTCAGACCTACTCTTTGTCTCTGTCCTTTCTATGATATTTCAGACCAAAATCATCCAAGTGTGTGTGTCCAAATGAGCTCCATCTACCCTCAATTTATACTGTTTAGAGGGGTGCGAATAGACATGCCTATTGGGGCAGGGCCGACTTGACAGGTAGGTCGACTTAGCACCTAGAGGGGTTTTTGACCCAAAATTACATATTGAAAAATTCTTTTCTTTTTCTTTTACAATAGGTCCAAATAAGACTTGACTCAAAAACCTAGAAGCATGAAGAACATGCTTGTCTAGAAAAATAATAATAATAATTTTTCTTGTTCTTTTCTTTTGCTTTTTACGTAAAATACATAATGATACAAATTATGAAGACCAAACTTACTTACATTCTCCAATGCTCCCTCTTAACTAGGGATGTATTCATAATTGTATGCTTGGTACAAGGATATTCTCATAAGAAGAGTCAGATTGCCAAGCCATCCTTAAGCATCAACATCATAACCAACATTGTCATCATAGCAAGTCCTTTAACTAAGAAGCTAATTTTATTTCAGAGCATAATGCTGGGAGGCTTTATGTGAGATACCACACTAGGTATGCACTTTTAGGACTGTTCTTATCTTGGAATACCCATCCTGAAAGAATATCAGTCTGCTTCGACCACTCTTGTCTTGGATACTTGTCCAATCCTCAAAGAGTGTTGATCCACATCTTATCTTGGATTTTCTAGTCCCAAGGAAATCTCAAATGCTTATCCCATCCTCCAGACCCCATTCTCCCTCCATGACCTTCACTAGACGTATGACTGTTACTCCTGGCCTAGTGCATGACACATGAAGAAGAGAATATATTGTTCATCATCACTCCCTTTTAACCAAGGAGATAATCCTCATTCCCTCTAGATCAGGGAATAAATTCTTACTCCTACTCAAACATGAAGGAGATTTCTTACTTCCTTTCAATTGGGAAGACATAACCATGTGTCTTTATCAATACATCAACTACTGGTTCTTCATGGAGATCTTCAAGTAGTAGCTGTATGGCTCCTCCATCCTTTTGCATCTCATCATATTGTCTTTTTTGTATGTAATGGAGCCAAATCTGTGATAGGGTTCAGGCCATCAACCTTTCATATCACTTTCCTCTTGTCATCATCAACAAAGGCATTATATTGATCCAATCAAGGTAGAGCTAGACATAGATCCTTCTGATAATGAAAGTGGTCTTTATTATCATTGAAACATAAACATCAAGTTATCCATTTGTATTGCTAGCTTTCAATCCCAAGATGATTTGGACATCTTGATCACATAATCCTTCAAGGATTACCGAAGCCATCCACTCAATCTATGAATTGAGTTCAAAATAAATAGTTGTAGTTAAACTTGCCTCAACTGCCATTATGCATTTTTGCAACGTTCTTCCAGGTAGGAAAACCATATACCAACCAGATAACCAATACCAAAACATCAATATCATAGTTACCTCATCGTGATGGCCTCTCGTCAAGATAACAAGTTCTGCTTTTGAAATCAATATCTTTTCACATGGTCTTTCTTCAAATTGTACCTGAATCTTTCTTAATGATATCAATCATCAACCATATGTGTATGGAACAAGCTAATCAACCAGATTTAACATCATGTCCATCAGATTCTTTTGTCATGACCGACCTTCTTCTTGAAGTTGTCATTGTTTAATTTCTTCAAGAGATTACATCAGATGCTAATTAGCACCATCATGCATACTTTCCTTCCAGTGTTTTCACATATTTTTGCGATATGTCTTTTCAGGAAGCCAAGCCATATCCCGAGTAGATAGTTGTCAAATTATAATATCCTCTAGTTAGAGTGTCATGTCAAATTCTGCTACTTGCTCCCTCAAAAATCAACATTCCTTTATATGCTTTATTGCAACAAGATTCTGCTTCATCTTTCAATCATCAATGAACTCATTAGCTGGAAGCTCTAACATCATTTCCTTCAAGGTCCTTACAGTTCCCCCCTTCCAGCAAGCTCATCATTTTGAAGGAGCATCAACAAGCACGAGTGTTGCTTTGCTTTGTTCTTTCATCCTTCTCATTTTGCTTCCATAGTTTTGACAACCTTCATTATGTGTCTGCAATTCTCAAAAAGTACAACCAAGCAAAATATACAAAGACGAGCATGATGTCAATTCTGTCAATCTAGGGTTTCCATGGTTTCTTAGAAGTTGTACTTCTAGGGTTTTAGTTACAAACCCTATATTTCTTGATTAATCCTTATTAGGGTTTTAGTGGAAACATCAACCCTAGGGTTTTGACTTTCAAGCCCTAGGGTTTATTTTATTCAACTCTTGCTAGGGTTTTACCACATATCGTAGATTATCCTTTCAAAATTCGATATTGAAACCCTAGATGTCAAGAGCTAGGGTTTCGTTAGAAGGAACAACCAATTAAGGTTAGGGTTTTTACTCCTAGGGATAATTCAATCTAAACTAGTGTTTAGAAACCCTAAGTACAAAGAGTTTTCAAGACTACACATATCTACAAACCCTAGATGCAATAGATTAATTTGCAAAATCTGAAAGACTTTACAGACGCTTTCTAATGATCATTACCATAACTTAGATACATAATATGAGATGCACATAAACATTGTACATACCTCTGCAATATTATCATCATCATGCCTTCAAAGATCTGGTCTATCTTCATGTGTCAACACTTCTTCACCAAGTGTCTATCTTCAACACAAATATTTCAATTTTGAACCTTAGGAATATCAAAAAGACAGGAATATCTTTGCAATCTACAGGTCGAATTCATGATGACCGCTTCTTAAAATCGATATCCATGTTTTGTAAGGCATCATTGTCAACAATAGATCTTTGTCATAGATAATTTGTCATAGCATCAAATTTTCTGCCATATCAAGGATCAACGATTTTTGTTATCATTGTCTATGCATGTCAAAATTTCGATCCTCTTTATCTCATAGGTTACGTTCTCACTGCTATTAGCAACTTCTGTCATATATGTCTTGCCAAACGATAGTCACATAGAACTGGTCAAACATAAGTGCTTTGCCACATATGCGGGCCATGTCATATGAGTCACAAAGACCATATATGCGGGCCATGTCATATGAGTCACTACAACCTTATATGCATGACATGTCATACGAGTCATTGAGCATATTCGATCTTTAGAAATGATCCAAAGATACAAGTCATTAAGACCAAACCACCATTGATGTCATTGAGAAATATAACAATGTTTCAATTTCAATTAGAGAAGTTTGGCTACAATAGCGAGTCAAAACAATGTTGTGCAAGCCATAGTAGCATTATGAGTGTGATGCTATTGAATCCAAGCGATGAGATGGCTCTATTAGAGATGTGAGCAAATCTCTGTCAAACACAATTGCAAGAGCCACATAAAATAATGCGAGTTCGGAATTGTGAATCAGTTATTCATACGAATTTCTTTGAGTCATCATTCGGACCTCCAACAATATACATCGAGCCAAATGCGAGAGTCCTTTTGCAAATCACTGTAGCATTTGAGCCATATTAATAGACTGAGATTCATATGCTGCTACAAAAAGCTTAGATGTGAGTTCGTAAAAATGCGATCTTCTCGAACCACCAAAGACTGTAATGTCATCTAATTTTAGACATACACTCATCCATTCTCAGTAATTCGTGATACCAAATATTAATCATGTCATGGACTGACTGTAAGAGCAAAGCATTGTTGAGTGAAACCTCTGTTCTGCGATGCCTTTAGATATTTTCCATTCGCTCGAAGCATCAGACCAATGATCACCCTATCTATATATGTTCCACTAGTGTGGCCCACTTTGGTTGGGGTGGTCCTATTGGCGCATCCACGGTGGGTTCTTCGACTGAGGTGAAGTCGTAACAAGGTAGCCGTAGGGGAACCTGCGGCTGGATCGAATCCTTTTGAGACAGAGTAATCATGTAGCGAATCAGAGAGTGATCCGTCACTTGAGCCACAGATGGAGAGTGTAAATCTTGTCACAGAATAATAATACAAGCTATAGGAAGTACGAGAAGTGTACTATGATGAGAGCGAGTAACTTCAGATCTTTATGATGATTATGCCAAATGTGATATTTCGGCCTCCTTGTTCTGAACCAAAGCTCTGAAATCATGTTGGAAAATCAAGAGGGTTTACGATTAGATTATATTTTTCTTTCTTTGACAACTGTTTGTGAAATTTGTTGGCTTCTTATTTATTTAATTATATTTTTTTTCATCAAACAATTATCAAAATGTAAACATGAAGATCACAAGAACAAAGAACACAAGATATAGGCTCCAAACTAGGGCAAAATCCCTCCAAGGGGAAAACCCAGAAAATTCTCTTCTTATAGAATCAGATCAAATGAGATATCCAAGATCCATAACCACAAAAAACTTCCACCACTAGATGGCAAGTCAAACCTTCCTTTTTGCACAACAAATCCATAATCAAGAGACAAGCAATAAGAGATGTACCAAGGCAGAACTTCCACACACACCAGCTCAAGAAGAAACTACATCTCTCATACTTCAGCCGTCCTCTTCGTCTCTGTCCTTTCTGCGATATTTCAGACTAAAATCATCCAAGTGTGTGTGTCCAAATGAGCTCCATCTTCCCTCTATTTATATTGTTTAGAGGGGTGCGAATAGACATGTCCATTGGGGCAGGGCCAACTTGACAGGTAGGCTGACTTGCCAAGCTAGAGGGGTTTTTGACCTAAAATTACATATTTAATTTTTTTTACAATCGGTCCAAATAGGACTTTGACTCAAAAACCTAGAAGCATGAAGAACATGCTTGTCTAGAAAAATTATAGTAATAATTTTTCTTTTTCTTTTCTTTTGCCTTTTACATAAAATACATAATGGTACAAGTTATGAAGACTGAACTTAGTTACATTCTCCAACATTGAGAATCCCAATTTTTTTTGCATCCACATCATCCCTTCAACCTTGGTCTTGAAAGCACAGGGAAAAATCCACTAGCATGGTGAAATGGTGATCAGTCACCAAACATTCTTTGTGAGCTTGAGGCTTGACTCAGATTCAATCCTTGATTTTTAGGATTTGTTTTCTGTGGCCTCCTCTTTGTTCTTGTATTTGTTTCTCTTTTATTGGCACACACTCACAGGTTTTGACTACTATAGTCTTACCTTCATCCCATGGCATAATTTGACAGAGATACTTTCTTACATGGCTATATGAACCTGTGTAAATTGTATGACAATGGGAGCATATAAATTTTGTGGTTCCACCCCCTTTCTCCCCAAGCTTTGTCACATATTTCTCCAAGGGGGTTGATCTCTCTTTGAGTTTTTGTCTATCATCACTGTCATTTTCGTTATCATCATTCCCTTCAATTTCTTCCTCCTCTCCATGGTGTGTGCTGCCTACATCTACTTCTTTATCATCACTGGTGTTTTGACAACCAAACATTACCATCATAATAAAAATTGGAACCAAAAGGATACACCACATTGACATACCCATCATACTTGTTCAATGTTGAGAATTACTTGCTGGCTACAATAGACAGATGGAGGAGGAGAAAATGGGAAAGTGTAGGAGAAGAGATCATTCAAGCATTCAACGTAGTACATACTATTGTAGAATTGAGGCTTCTGTGATCCGTCATAATTATAAGAAGAGCTTCGGCGTAAATCACACGAAAAAGACCATTTGTCGACGCGTTTCGAACCAACTAGTGTGGTTCATCGTCAGTACAAGTTGACGATAAACCACACTAGTTGGTTCGAAACGCGTCGACAAATGGTCTTTTTCATGTGATTTACGCCGAAGCTCTTCTTATAAGTAGTACATACTAGTTTAGAACACATGGAAAAAAAACTTAAAAGCAAGCGAGAATGGGTTTAAAAATGGATGCAACTGAGAAAGGATTTTCAACATAAACCAATCTTGCTTTATAAGTATGTGCTTGATTTAGGAAAATTGTATTGATGAATTTTGACCTGATCATACTGGTTCAAATTTTCAATATGCCATTACAATCAATCATTGGGCATCTTTGTTGAAGGAGAAATTCCCAGTTTCTTTTCCGTTGATATGTATTATTTCAATTTCTTTTTCCACCCAACAGACTATTTTTTGCACCACCTTTGAGTTTTTTCATGCTGCCGTTATGATATTTTTATGATTATCAATGGAAGTTTTGACAAATGCCCTACTAGGTTCGTTGATCATTTAGAACAATTATCTGTGTTCCTCTATTATATTTGTGTTTTGATATCTTGGGTATTTAAGATAAATAAAATAATTTTATTCACGTTTGACAAATGACCACAAAAAGTAGTTCATTGGGACTGAAAAGTGCATCCAGAAACTAAAGCACAATGCGGGAATGTGAAAGCAGCTCCTAGTTTGATACCAAAATCAGAAGATCTAAGCTACAGCTAATCAGATAAACAGCTAACTAATAAATCTTTCTTTATTATCATTTATAATTCCTGTTTTTGTTCTTACATTTTACTTTTGCATGTAGGAATTTAACATTAGACTTGAGTTGATATGATTTTATGCAGTATATACTCTATTAATATATCTCCCAACTAGCATATAATTTATCTGACTTACCTTATTACGATGATGCCATGAAGGTAGTAGGTTCAGAGTCCATACTGCTCAAGATTTTTTTTCCGAATGAAAAATCGTAATTTCACTAATGAAAATGAAATTCCTTTTTGCAGATGCACTATGGTGCATCCAGAAAAACCCATTGAGGGCATATCACAAACATTAAAAACAGTCACTGATTGGTAATAGCTATAAAAAACTTCCATTTTCCCTTTCTTCTTTTTAACTTCCTTCCATTCTCCTGTGGTGGGTTGGAAGATAGCCAAAGCCGACTCCCTGGAAGTTCCAGGTGTGATCTCCTTTTCTGATTCAGAGCTTTCAGACACTTGAGATCTTTTAGTTCCCTGAATCCCTTCATTCTTTGCTGCTTTGATTTGGGCCATTGCCCCATCCTCTTATTTGCTGATTTTTTAGCCAAAGGACAGCTATCTTGTAGGTGCCTGGTTTGGTTGCATACACAACATCTAAATGCTGTGTTTTCATAATCTAAGCTCTGTGTTCACTGGAATTATGTGTTGATCAGCTGCATTTGATCTGACAGACCCTTGTTGAGGTTGATCTCCACACAAATGCAGACATATGTGAAGAGCCCCTTTGTTATTATCTCGCTATCTATTTTGATAAAATCTCCCAAAACATTCCCAATGTCTTTAAGAATTTGATGATGCCAAAAGGGAAGTGGGAGATTTGTTGAAAATTGGCAGCTAAGGGATGAATTTCCTTGAATAAAATCTTATTTCTGACAATTCTGTAGTGATTTTCTTAAAATAGAAAGTCATGTCTATCGTTTCAAGCATGACTTTCGAAAAATAGTAAATCAACTTGTTTCAGTCAGTAATCAAGTATAGAAGATGGAAATCACTTTAATCAATCTTAATTGTTTAATTTTTATTTAATCATTAATATTGTTATTATTCTTATGATACTATAATATTATTATCTAAATGGAAATACATGTCACCCTTCCTACCTGGCACTCAACTATGCCACCTTGTACCCCTCTTTCACTTAATGATGCATTACTCTCTCTCTCTCTCTCTCTCTCTCTATTAATGGATTTGTTGCACTCCTCTTACACGCATTAAAGACGTGTCTTAAAATATTCCTCTTACTCTTCAATGCATATGTTACACTCTCTCCCTTTATGGCATGAGTTACAAGGCATGCGTACCCCTCTCTCCTTTATGGCATGAGTTACAAGGCATGTGTACTCTTCTCTCCTTTATGACATGAGTTACAAGGCTTTCGTAGTATGTACCTCTCCCTAAATTGGCATATGTTACTCTCCCTCAAGGCATGTGAATTACTCCTCCTTTATGACACGAACTCTTTGCCCCTCTTCTATATATGTGCCTCATATCTTCACTCCTTACTTACCTGTGCATTGTGGAAGGAGAATTTGAACTTGTGAAAGAGAGAGAGTGAGAGAGAGAGAGAGTAGAACTTGGTGAGCCAAAGTGATTCAGTATTTGCATCAGCTGCTGCTACCAGAGATCTTCTTTGCTACAACTGGTTTAGATTTGGGTGAACTTACTCATTCTCTTGATATCTCATTGTATTCTGTTTCTTTGCTGAACAATTGATTTCTAATAGAAGAAGAATCTTGTTGGGTTTTCCCCTTGTCATTGGACTAAATTCTTCGTGTCTCATTGTGTTCTTGGTTGTCTTCTATTGTTTATATGGTTTATGTTCTATCTACAATTGCTTAACCGATATTGCAACAAAAAGAAGAATCATAATAAGTAATTGTCTCAACGTATAACATCAATTTTTCAACAAGATTAGGCAGTCGAACCCAAATGGGCATTTTTGTTACCTCTATTGTTGATGAATCAAATTTTGGGAATCAAGAAGTGATGAATAACCCTGCTCTGCACTAGAACCATGGTCCTTTCTCGAATATGTTTTGGTAATCTTTTTTTGAGGAAGGGTGTATGATAAAAAAACCCTTTGAACATAAGTAAATATCACATTCTATAGTCTAGTTTGTGTAGATCCATTGGTATATATCCTCCGGTTTAGGCGAGAAACCGTTAAAATGACAAATAAATGCCTCGTCATGAAAATATAAGAACATTTTGTTTACTTGAGGATTTCAGATCTTGATCTTTGGGTGTTTCTCCATCCTTTCCACTATGTAAGGCTCGAGTAATGTCCCAGAAGGAGTTGTTATCTTCGCATGCACTCTATTCCTTTTGACAACTTCTTTATAGGAAAATCAAGGCCCAAACAATGTTATAAAGACCAGACCGAATCGATTATAAAGACCAGTTTGATGCAAAAACTAGTTCATACAAGTGATTTGGACCGTTTTTGGCCGATTCAGTACTGAACTGCCTGGTTCTGTAATGGAACCGGTTTGTTTCGTACTGAACCGACCATTTTCACTGAACCGATTGATTCAATACCGATTCACTAAAGCCTCATAGAGCTCAACAAGTGGGGCCTGTTTTGCATTTTTTCTCTTAATTTTTGTCTTGGCTAGGCACTAGCCCATAATAGGTGCCTAATATTTAAGCCCATGGCCCTACTTTTGAAAAGTGTATTTAGGTTTGGTCTTCATAATTACATGTGATTATGATTTAATGTAATGAGATGTAAAGAAGAAAAATAAATTTATTGTATTGCTTGCTTCATGGGTTTCATGAGCAAGAGATTTTATTTTTAAGTCAAGACTCCCATTGAGAGTCTTTAGGAATTATTCGTCATTTAGTCATAAAATGATAGAGTCATTGTCATGTGATGAAGTCATGTTACACTTTGCAAAAGGTCAATATTGTCTATGTAAAGTATCCTCCAAGACCTTGTCACTTATCCTCTTCAAGTTGACCTACAATGATGGAAGAACATGCTAGAAGAAGTCAGCCTAACTACTTATGATCATTAGCTTTATAGCTACACTTGACCTCACTTAGAGGCAAGCAACTCGACAAGCATTTGGTGAAGAAGTGCGAAGTGTTGAAATTTAATGACTAAAAAAAAGCTTCTAGCAATCCCAACCCGGTTTTAATTTCACCTTATCACTCCCATTCAGTTAAATGCCCTTTCCCATAAACATACATTCAACATTTAGAATTCTGGAAATGAAATTTTCATATTAAAACACATGGGATTGTCAACAGATGTTGAAAATAAATATGGACATAACTAGACCAGCAACACATATAAAAATACACAGATTTTTGGTGAACGTAGACCCAGGCAAAACCCTTTCAATCTTCTTCAGGGAAAACCTGTTAGAGAGCTCTTCAAATTTATTTATCTTTCAAGTTCAGGGAAAATACATTTGCAGACAAAGCAAAACAACAAAATACAATTTATCTCTTCAACCCAAAACTCCTTGAAAACCGTGCCCACTTTGCCTCGATTTCTGTGCCCATGTGAAGTTGAAAATATGTTCTGTACGGATACGACTGTAGGGATTTCTGTACCGCTGTACGAAATGTACATATTTTTTTCCAATTTGTTTCAAAAACTTATCTCGAACGACGTGCAAGTCACAACATTCAATGTTGTTCTTTCTGTACCTTATGCTGTCTTCTATGCCTTGATTTCCATTGCCAACTTTGCTTCCTTTCTCCAATCTTCTCATGAAGAATGAATGTAGTCTCTCTTTTCTTTTCCCCCCTTTGTTCCCCTAAATGACTTTTGGGCAATCCTAAGATCTAATTGCTCAGATTCATTGAGATCAAGGGACGAGAATAAATATGCATTTAATTCTCCCTTTCTATTTTTTAACTCACCCATTAAATAAAGTACCCACATTGTACTTTATGTCTAAAGTCACTTTTCACTTTATAATTTAACATTGACTTTACCACTTATAAAGTCACTTTCACTTTATAAAGTGACACTTAGGA
>APFE031604411.1:118307-131383 GCA_000404065.3 Pinus taeda | reverse complement strand
TTCCCCCCTTTGTTCCCCTAAATGACTTTTGGGCAATCCTAAGATCTAATTGCTCAGATTCATTGAGATCAAGGGACGAGAATAAATATGCATTTAATTCTCCCTTTCTATTTTTTAACTCACCCATTAAATAAAGTACCCACATTGTACTTTATGTCTAAAGTCACTTTTCACTTTATAATTTAACATTGACTTTACCACTTATAAAGTCACTTTCACTTTATAAAGTGACACTTAGGAAAAGAATTATTTTGGACACTTTTCCCTAGGTAGAGACTAACCCAAGGGAAACCACTTGTCCAAGGTACATTAAAAATCAACACTCCCTCTTACTGAGGAAAGTGTTTCTCACCACAACCATTTTGTCCTTGAAATGGACATGCTTACCTCTTGGTAAGGACTTCGTGAGAACATCGACCACTTGCTCATCTGTTGATATATACTCCAGCGTCACTGCCCCCTTATGAACATAGTCCCCGATGAAATGATATCTGATGTTAATGTGTTTTGATCTGTCATGGAACACTGGATTCTCTGTGAGTTTAGTGCAACTATGATGATCACAGTGAATAATTGTCTGTGTCAACTCTTGATCAAATAGGCCATACAACAACTTGCGAAGCCAAATGCCCTCACAACTAGCTTGACTAGCAGCCATATACTCAACCTTAGAAGAGCTCAAAGCAACTGACTTTTGCTTTCGATTGAACCACGTCACAATTGCCAGACCCAATCCGAAGCAACACTGTGAAGTGCCTTTCCTGTCAGAGGCACAACCTGCCCAATTTGAATCTGTGTAACTTGCCAACCTCACTCCATAATCAACAGTTCCCTGCACGTAGCAAAGAATGTGCTTTGCAGCTACCCAGTGCACCTTCTTGGGCTCAACCATGAACTGGCCAAGTGTGTTCACTGCAAAGCATATATCTGGCTCAGTGTTGACCATATACATTAAGGACCCAATAAGCTGCCTATACAATGTGGGATCCACCAAACTAGACTCTGAAGCATGAAGCTTCTTCGAGTTGGTGATCATAGGTGTAGACACGGGTCTACAGTTTGCTGTGTGAAATCTGCTCAACACATCCACAACATACTACCCCTGCCCCAGAAAGATATGCCCCTCCTCCTGCCACACCTCAAGCCCCAAAAAGTAATGCATCAACGCAATGTCCTTCATCTCGAACTCCATGGCAAGATCCTCCTTGCAACCATCAATCAGTCCCTCTGCGTTAGTAATGAACAAGTCATCAACATACAACACAAGAATGATCGGATTATCCCTTACAACAATGTAGTATAAGTTCGGATATGCATCACTCTTCATGAAACCCATCTCCTGCAAGTAAGTATCAATCCTCGAATACCAAGCTCTCGGAGCTTGCTTAAGTCCGTAGAGTGCTCGCCTCAATCGACATACACGGGTCTCTCGCCCAAGTACCTCAAAGCCCTATGGCTGCTCAACATACACCTCCTCCTCTATAACTCTGTTCAAAAATGCAGTCGTCACATCCATCTAATGGATCTGCCAACCCATTTTTGCAGCAATAGAAATAAGGGACCGGATAGAAGTGTACTGAGCTATGGGAGTGAAGGTCTCATCATAGTCAACTCCCTCTATTTGTGAGAACCCTCTAGCCACAAACCCGGCGATCAATGCTGCCATCTGCAACCTGCTTGATCTCGTAGAGCCACCTGGAACTCATAATTGACTTGCCCTTAGGCTTAGGCACCACTTCCCAGACATTGTTCTTAATGATAGAGGCATACTCCTCCACCATAGCCTCTTTCCATATCTACTGGCTGGCAACCTCCTCATAGCTATTAGGCTCAGAGTCAACAATGCTGGTAGCCTTGGCTATGTAACTGCAAAAGCGCTCAGGTGGCACACTCTCCCTATTCACCCTCTTCGGAGAACCAACGGACTCTGCTTCCTTAAAGGTGTCTTGAAGCCACTTGGGCCTCCTCTTCTCTGAAGAAGCTTCCCCATAGGGAACCTCATCCTCTGCCCCCCAGTCTGGTGAACCTGAAGGTCTGTCAACTGACCCGGGTGTGCCTGTACCAGCACTTGTCCTCGAAGAACCTGTACTGGCACATGTGCATGTGTCAGCTGAAGTGCCATGTGAACTCTGTACAATGGACTCCCTAAAGAAGTGCTAAGTGAACTCGCCACTGGTGCCCCAGATGTCACTGACATTGAAGTACCTCCTGTACCAATCGATCAAGAACCCTGAGGTCCTGCTTACTGTACCTAACCTCCTTGTTGAGGAGAATTCTGTGACTCTTTCTCATCATACTCTTGTGATCTCAGATAGGCCATCTCCTCCTCGAACTTCACATCCCTCCTAATCACCACTCTCCGTTTAGAAGGGATGAAGATCCGACAAGCCTTCGAAGTCTCGCTGTAACCCATAAAGATACCCTTCTCTGCCATAGGTTCCAGCTTCGTCCTCTGCTCCTTGGGGATATAAGAATATGTGAGACATCCAAAGATACGGAGATGTGCCACATGAGGCTTCTCTCCAGTGAAAGCCTCCTCCATAGTCATATTCCCCAATACTTTGTGAGGACACTTGTTTTGAAGATAAACAACAGTATTGCAGGCCTCAGCATACAGAAACAAAGGCAACCCCTGATCATGAATCATGGCTCTAGCAGCCTCAATAATAGCTCTGTTTTTCCTTTCAGACACCCCAATTTGCTGGGGGTTGTAAGGAATTGTGAACCCTCTCCTAATGCCCTCCTGTGCACAGAAGTTGGAAAACCGACCATCGGTGTACTCACCACCATTGTCTGACCTCAAGACCTGAATCTTCCTACTTGTCTGCTTTTCCACAAGAGCGTTGAAATCTTTAAAGCGATTGAAGACCTCACCCTAGGTCTTCAGGAAATATATCCAAGTCCTCCTAGAGTGTTCATCAATGAATATAACATAATGCTCATAACCACCCAAAGACACATGAGACATACGACCACTAACATTCGTATGAATCAAGTCTAGTATACCTGTAGCTCTGCTGTCGCTCGCTGGGAATGGTAACTTGGTGGACTTGCCTAAAGCACACCCTTTGCAGACCTTACAATCCTCGACATTGAAATCAGGAACTCCACTAGTGATCTCCCTCAGTACTCTCAAAGCTCCATGATGCATATGTGCCATCCTCCGGTGCCATAACTCGCACACGTCTCTACTGCTTGTGGTACTAGTGTGAGTGCTACTCACCAATGCTCTTGCTGACTGAAAACTGAACCTGTATGGTTTCCCAGAGTGGACTCCAATCACTTTGGCCGAAGTGATGGAAGCTCCCCTGGGATGCATCAATACCTGCCCTCCTAAGAAAGTGATGTCAAACCCCTTCTCCTCCATAACAGACATTGAAATCAAGTTCTTCTTCATCCCCCGAACATACAAAACATCCATGACCTTCAAAGGAGGCAAAGACTCCCTCTCAAAGGTCACAGTCCCCACATCGATATCTCCCATAACGCGTTCATCTCCTAGTACAATCTCAATATCAAGTGCCCTCTTTGCAAGCTCTGAAAAGAACTCCCGTGCACCTGCCATATGGCGGGAAGCGCCACTGTCTATGTACCACACATCAGATGATGTACTCCTACTAGATGTAGAAGTAATAAATGCAAAGTCCTGGTTAAACTGTGAAGCAAACTGCGCCACCTCTACTGAAGCTGTAGTACCCTTCTTCCCCTTGTTCTTCCTCTCAAGACACGTAGCAAGATAGTGCCCCATCTTCTGACATGCCCAACATTTGACTTTGGACATATCCGTATCTTTCTTCTTCTCCTTTCCCTTAGCCCCATTTGATGAGGCCCCTTTCTTGGCCTTCCCTTTGTTCTCCCCCCTGGTTGTCAAGGCTACATCTTCCTTATTTGTTGTCTTCACCCCACCACTGCCAGTCTTCCGTATCTCATGTTGCACACAGTCATCCCAGAATCTGTCCCAATTGGAAACATTCTCCCTAGAGGTAACAACATCTCCAAAGACCTCCCAAGACTTAAGAAGTCTCGCTACAACTATCCTGACTAATTCTGTGGGTGCAATTGCCTCACCAATAGCAGTGAAATCATCACTTACCTGTTTGACCCTGCCAAGATAATGAACTACACTTTCAGCCTTTGTCATCCTAATGTTCTTCAATTGTTCTTTGAGTATCATCTTCCCGCTCTCATTGGTACTCTGATAGAGAGTGGTTAGAGCTGTCCACATTTGATATGCCTAAGTGTTTCCTCTCACCTGAGGAACCACATGATCTTTCAGACTCTCCATCTGCATCAAAATCCTTTCTGCCTTTGCATTATTTTTTTGTGAAGTCTGCAAGTTCATCTGCAGCAGTAGGAGGTACAACCATTTGCCGCACTATGTCCGAAAGTGCTGCCTCCTCAAACACTGTCTGAATTATGTCATTCCAAACGGCATAGTTGGATATCCCATCCAGTCTGTCCTCTATCCTTAAGAACATGGCCATGACTGCTGTCCAAAATTTACAAAACCAAGAAAATGGAGAAATGAACTTTCCAACATGCCTTGCTGTCCCCAAAGTTCAGCCTATGTGAAATTTCACCTTGCTGTCCCAAAATATTAGTTTGCTGTCCAAAAATTCAGTTTGTTGTGCAAACAACTGTTTGTTGTCCCATGGTATAAGAGCCTGTAGCTCTTATACCATGTTGAAATTTGATGACTAATTTTTTTTTCTTGCAATCCCGACTCGGTTTTAGTTTCACCTTATGACTCCCATTCAGTTAAATGCCCTTTTCCATAAACATACATTCAACATATAGAATTTTGGAAATGAATTTTTCAGATTAAAACACATGGGACTTTCAACACATGCTGAAAATAAATATGGACATAACCAGACCAACAACACACATAAAAATACACAGATTTTTGGTCAACTTAGGCCCAGGGAAAACCCCTTCAATCTTCTCCGGTGAAAACCTCTTAGAGAGCTATTCAAATTTAAAAACCTGTTAGAGAGCTATTCAAATTTATTATCTTTTAATTTCAGGAAAAATACATTTGCAGACAAAACAAAACAACAAAATACAACTTATCTCTTCAACCCAAAACTCCTTGAAAAGCGTGCCCACTTTGCCTTGATATCTGTGCCCACTTGAAGCTGAAAATATGTACTGTACGGATATGACTGTATAGACTACCCTCTACTGACTCCATACGAACTATACGGATTTCCATACCGCTGTACGAATTGTACAATTTTTTTTTTCAAAAACTTCTCTCGAACGATGTGCAACTCACATCATTCAATGCTGTGCGTACTGTACCTTATGGCGTCTTCTCTGCCTTGATTTCCATTTCTTTCTCTACGATAGATGGTGATAGCTAGTGAGCTCAGATCAAGGGTGAGCCCCAACTTTGCCCAGAAATCACTCCTTCAGCGTGCTGCAACAAATTTCTCCTTCAGAACTTTTCTCTAGCTCTTAGCGTCCTTTCTCCAATCTACTCATGAAGAATGAATGCAGTCTCTCTTTTCTTTTCCCCCTTTTGTTTCTCTAAATGACTTTTTGGCAACCCTGAGATTTAATGGCTCAGATTCATTTAGATCAAGGGTTGAGAATAAATGTGCATTTAATTCTCACTTGCTATTTTTTAACTCACCCATTAAATAAAGTACCCACATTGTACTTTATGTTTAAGGTCACTTTTCACTTTATAATTTAACATTGACTTTACCACTTATAAAGTCACTTTCACTTTATAAAGTGACACTTAGGAAAATAATTATTTTGGACACTTTTCCCTAGGTAGAGACTAACCCATGGGAAACCATTTGTCCAAGGTACATTAAAAATCAACACGAAGAAAAAGGCTACAAAGAGAAGTGTGAAGAAGTGATAAGGAGGATTCTTTTGGGCAAGCGAAGGAGGATTCATCTGGGGCAGCGGAGGAGGTTTCTTTTGGGGTAGCGAAGGAATGATTCTTTTGGGATACTTTTACTGGGTAACCGAGAGAGAGATCTAGAGACCAAAATTCTCTAGAGGAAGCTAGTGAGATCATAGAGACCGAGTTTCTCTAGGAGAAGTCGAGAAGAAGCAGTGTGAAGTATAGAGACCGAGTTTCTCTAGAAGGAGCCGAGGAGAGTAGTTTGAGATCCAAAAGAATGTCGAGAAAGGGAAGAGGCAGAACATCAAGGTTACTAACAAGGTTCTTGAGAGGATACTAGGGTCAAGGGTCTTTGTCATGGTCTTGGTACTCATCAGTTGAAGATTTAGAAGAAGAATTTTGATCGAGTTTTCCTCTCAAGAGGTGAGAGGTTTTGGCCCTGGCTGACAAGCCTACATACTATCTCACTTGTCTTTTATTGTGCATATTGGTAATTGTCTTGATGAAAAAAACACAATAATAACATAGCGAAGAAAAAATTATAAGCTAAGAAGTAAAACTATATCACAAGCAATTATCAAGCAGAGAAATCTTTTAACTATTTATGCCCTAGATTTCTGAACACGTACTATTGCTATGCAATTCATATTAATGTGATTTTCTCTTTTATCTTTCATTTTCATCATTTTACATCAATTTTTAACATTACTATGAAATGATTCAAAATTTTTGAGAGTGGTTTTGACATTATTGGATTTCATATGGAGAAAGTAGAATTTTAAATCTCACTCAAAATCCAGTAGACTTAACAGCTTTTCAGGATTTCAAGATTGGGGGGATTGCAATGTTTACATTGGGTTCTGTTATGTATCAGGGTTTTGTTATGTTAGTGACATTGTTTGTTGAACTCCTCTATCAATATCCTAGTAAAAATGTACCCATCACTCAAACAAAATCTTGAATTGACATGCTAAGTGTCTTTTATCTTATTTTAGTGCTTATTAGAGGGTGATATTGATGATGGATATCCCAATATAGGCTAAGATTTTGATGATATGTAGGTATTTGTTGTAGCATGATTTTTTTGGATGCTAGAGGCCATGTAGGTCTTGTTTTTTGATGTATTTTTGGTTCAAATATGGATTGCACTCGGTGTTATTTTGGTTATGTGCACCCTTAAATGCTCTATAAACGAAAACTTTTGCATATTTGTGTATAAATGGTTTGGATTCATATGGATGCACATGAATAAATGTGGTTTTCTTTAAAATTTGAATATTTTTGTGTGTTTTTGGTTGACTGGTTTTTTTGGTCCAGTATTTTTATTGGTTTCTGTCCATTTCAGACCGGTTCCCGGTCTAGGGGTCTACTGGTTCAATGACTGGTCCAGTTCTGATAACTTTGGGCCGAGGTCCTGATCCTCCAAGTAAAACAGACACCAAAGATAGGGTGTACCTCTACTTATGTTGTATTCTTTGAGGGACCTCCTGTCCTGAAGGATTTTGCTTCCTGAGATGAGCTTTTGGGCAGCTGTTGGAATTCCCTCCCGCTGTTGTATCTTGCATTTGACATTCTCCACTAAATCCTCGTCATTGACCCAGATTAAAATAGATCTACCACCCAATGTTTTTGACTTTTTATGAAAATCTACAACGTCCTCTCCTCTTTCGAACTTGAACCCTCCTCCAGATCTATCAGATCTGGTCGATTCAGGGGATCAGAGAGTGTAGAAAAAGAACGATCTGAGCATGGAACATTGGTTCTGTGATCATGGGCTCTTTGGTATTGAACCGATACTTCAGTCCCCTCCACCCATTCCAGTGATCAGGGGAAAACCTTATTTTGGACAGATAGGTTCCGATCTGAAGGCTGTGTCTCTTAGCCAGACCTGAGGGGATTTGACTCAGATCTACCGCAATAATCTGGGATTTCGACATATGCAGATTCAAGAAATCAATGCTCTGCGTATACATTACCTCAATGAGAGGGGCCTGCGGGATGTTTTCCATCCCCTGCTAACCCTTCGCAAAACTCCAATCCCTCTCCATTTAATCATTCAGACCACTCAAGATAAACTTTAATCGTGTTTTTTTTTGTTTTTTGTTTTCTTCGTCTTATATAACAATATAAATCGATACTTATTTTATTTTGTTTTGTGGAGTCTTTGATGCTTTTATGAAAGTTCTGATGAAGTATTTCTGTAGGTGTTTAATATTTGAACGCGAAGTTTTAGTTCCAGTCATCTCATGTCGTATGGAATGTCTTTGATGTTACATTTTTGTTAGCAGCTTTATTCTTCTCTTCCCATTTTCACATCCACATTTTATTTCCTCGAGTCTTAAGGGTGGGAGTAAAACTGCTGGTATAATCCTTTGTATAGACATCACTCAGATTGTTTATCATGTTCACAGACGGGTGTTTTAGTGAACACAATGATGTGATATTGCATTATTAGCTTGATTTTCCTTTGTTACTGACAGTGTTTATGTTTACTGTTTAGGAAAACGGAGATTCTAAGATCCATAGACCAAGTGGGAGCTCTTGTTGTTACTTGAGCGGAATTTATTTAAACAAGTCAGCTAGTCTGGGTATGAGGAACATATCTCCTCTCATCAACGTATTTTAACATTCAACAAGCTGAGATGCAGTTTAAGATTGTATAAAGATGCAAGCGAAAGGCATTCCTTCGGAAGCTTTCAGAGTTAGTGTTTCAAGTGCCCCTAGTTCTTCAAGTCAAGGTTCTGGTCAAGATGATTATGATGCCCTGGGGGATGTTTATGTTTGGGGTGAGGGAACCTGGGATGGTGTTTTGGGAGGTGCTGTTGAAAAAGACACCAATTTTCCAGTTGCAAACACAGATGCACTTCTACCAAAGCCATTAGAGTCTGCATTGGTTTTAGATGTCCATCATATTGCTTGTGGAGTTAGACATGCTGCTCTTGTTACAAGACAAGGGGAAGTTTTTACCTGGGGAGAGGAGTGTGGAGGCCGTCTTGGTCATGGAATGTGCTCAGATGCTTGGCAACCACAGCTTGTTGAAACTTTAGCTAACAATGCTGTTGATGTTGTTGCCTGTGGTGAATATCACACATGTGCAGTTACCATGACTGGTGAGTTGTACACATGGGGCGATGGTAGCCGTCACCATGGTCTCCTAGGACATGGGAATGATGTGAGTCATTGGATACCAAAGAAGATATCTGGTCCTCTAGATGGAATCCAAGTTTCTTCCATTGCTTGTGGACCTTGGCACACTGCATTAGTAAGTTCGACTGGGCAGCTGTTTACATTTGGGGATGGAACCTTTGGAGTATTGGGGCATGGAGATTGTAAAAGTGTGTCATACCCCAAGGAAGTAGAGTCTCTGAAGGGTTTAAGAGCTGTTGGTGTTGCTTGTGGTGTGTGGCATACAGCTGCGATTGTGGAAGTCATGGTAGCACATTCTAGTGCTGGTTGTTGCTCAGGAAAATTGTTCACATGGGGTGATGGAGATAAAGGTCGGCTTGGACATGGAGACAGAGAGACAAAGCTTGTACCAACTTGTGTGCCAACACTCATAGATTATAACTTCTGGCAAATTGCATGTGGGCATAGTCTTACTGTAGGCTTGACGACAGCAGGTCAGGTTTTTACCATGGGTAGTATTGTTTATGGTCAGCTTGGAAACCCCAAATCTGATGGCAAGCAGCCTTGCCTGGTAGAAGGAAAGCTGGCAAATGAAACTGTCGAACAGATAGCTTGTGGAGCATATCATGTAGCGGCTGTGACATCTAAAAATGAGGTTTATACTTGGGGAAAAGGAGCCAATGGAAGATTGGGTCATGGAGATGTGGAAGATCGTAAGACACCTACACTGGTTGAGGCGTTGAAAGACAAGAATGTTAAGGACATTGCATGTGGCTCCACTTTTACGACAGCTATATGTCTTCACAAGTGGGTATCAGGTGCAGATCAATCAGTATGTTCAGGATGCAGGCAGTCATTTGGATTCACCAGAAAGCGTCACAACTGCTATAATTGTGGATTGGTACACTGCCATTCATGTAGTTCTAAAAAGGCTTTGAGAGCTGCACTTGCTCCCAATCCAAATAAACCATATCGTGTATGTGATTCTTGTTTTATCAAATTGAAGAAAGCATTGGAACTAGCTATGGTATCAAATAACAATAAAAGAAATATGATACCAAGGCGTCCAAATGACAACATAGATAGATCAGATAGGACAGAAACAAAAAATTCAAAAACACAGTGGCTTCCTCCAGAAGCAAAATCTCAAACTAAGCGTGGTAAGAAGTCTGATACATCAGCTTCAAATCGAGCTTCCCTAGGCACTGCTTTGCCACAGTTAAAGGATTTTAAGTTTTTGGGTTCAGTTGATCCACAACTATCAAAAACACTTCTTTCCCTTCCACAGTCTAGAAACACTTCACGAGCAGTCTCTCCATTCTCAAGGAGACCTAGTCCACCTCGTTCTGCAACACCTATTCCTACTATGGCAGGCCTTGCTTCTTCCAAAACTCTTGTTGATGGCCTTACGAAGACAAATACACTTATGACTCAGGAGATTATGAATTTGCGGGACCAGGTAGCTCATTAGCTTTATAAGCTGCTTATGGAAGTAAATTTCATTCTCAACTTTTACGCGTTCAAAATCTGAGTCTGTATACCATGTGAACAGTGAGATAAATTGATAATTTTTGTATTTGGCCTGTCTAGGTTGGGAACTTGACACAGAGATGCAGACAACAAGAAGCAGAGTTACAACAGACAGCAAAGCAAGCACAAGAGGCTATGTCTTTGGCTGCTGCAGAATCTCGCAAATGTAAAGCTGCAAAGGAGGCAATCAAATCCCTTAGTGCCCAGGTTACTTTATGCAGAATTCAAGCTTGAATATATTTGTGAAAAATGGATTTTGACTTTCAAAGTCTTTTTTAAAGCAAAATGTTGGACATTCTATTCTGCATTTGCTTTTTTGTTGGTTTGACTTCATTCTCACTGTCCTTTTCTTTGTCGAATTTATGCTAGAGATGTGTTTCTGATTTCTATTTTCTTGGGATCTTGTGATATTGATTTTATCTACAATTGTGGTATAAGATCTTTGTTAGGAACATGATTACAATTTAGAGGACATTCATAGCATAGAGTATTGCAGTTGTAAGGTTATGATTTTTCATTTATAGTATGTGTAGCATTTAATGCAGGCCAGATATTTTGTTTTAGGTTCTTGTATTAATAATCCTGTTTCTGACAAATTATTTGAAGCTATTCCTGCTGAACACAGTAAATTACCACCTTGTTTTTCTGTTGTGTTTTTCTATATATTCAATGGTATGCATGCTATGTGTTGTTAGATTTAAGTGGGGTTTTTCTAGCAGGTATGCAGATCCGCATGTATTTTGAAGCTCCTGTTTGATGATTTTTTCCCAAGGAAAAATCGTAAGTTTATTAGTGAAAACAAAATTACATGTTGCAGATGCTTGAAAGCATTCCATCATCTAGTCAAAGACTGATGATCATGAGTTCGTACAAAAAAATCAACGTGAAGAGAAAAGGTTAAACTTTTCTCCATTTCTTTTTTTTAACCATTCGCCATTCTCCTTGAGATGGTGCAAAGGATACAATGGCGAGCTGATTTCCTTCTTCTATTCTTGTAGTTTCCTTGTCTGAATCAGAATTTTCAGATGCATGAGGGCATTTAAATCCGCTAGTATCCTTTGCTTCAGTTATCCTTGCTAGTTGTGTTGTAATGACCTGTAGATCAGATTGTTCTTGTATTGTTTCATCCTTTCCTTCTTTTTCTTGAGTATTCTGAGTGGGAATAGGAGCTTTTTCATCATCCTCTTCCTCATCTGACTCATTTGGGGGAAATTGCCATCCTTTGGGCTGCTTTCCTGGCTTCTTCTTTCTTCGTGATTCTTTCTTGGCATCAGGGCACGTGTTTTATAGATGTCCTGTTTGTCGGCATGTTCTGCATCTAAAGATTGTGTTCTCGAAATCTAGGAACTGAGTCAAGTTCTGCTTGTTGTGTATCAATTGTATGCGATCTGGCATGCATTTACTAAGGTCCACTTCTATGCATATTCGAGCAAAAGTATAGATTCGTTCCTCCACTCTTTGTGTGCCTGACTTTATGTATTGTCTCCACTTTTTTCTGTTTTGAAGGGGAATTCTATGAGCAGACTTGCGGAGTTGCCATGGGCTTCACCCTATCCTCGGTCGTCGCTAATCTTTTTATGGAAGACTTTGAGTCCAAGGCTTTGGCCTCAGCCTGTCTCCCGCCCAAGCTATGGAAGATATTTGTGGACAACACTGGTGTCTGGTCTCATGGCCAAGAAGAGTCAGATCTATTTTTCCAGCATCTCAATGGTCAATCCTCCTCCATAAAGTTTACTATGGAGCAAGAAATTGATGGGGTGCTTGCCTTTCCTTGGTGTTATCATTTCGAAGAATGATGACAGTTCTTTCTCCCACCAAGTGTTTTGGAAGAAAACTCATACTGAGCAGTATCTTTATACCAACTCTCATCATTTTCCCTGCTCAAAAGTTGGGTGTTCTCAACATGCTAGCTACTCGTGCGCTGAGAATCTTTGATAAAAACAACATTGGTAAAGAGAAAGCCCATCTCCTTAATGTTTTTGTTAATAATGGTTATAGTAGGCATTAAGGTTTGAAAGCTTTCCTTAAAGCTAGCAGAGGATCCTTAGGAAGCATAATGTTCCCTCAACCTTTAGACCTCTTGACACCATTCGTAGCTCCCTAAGATCTGTAAAAGACCCAGTTGACCCCAAGGACGTCAAAGGTGTTTATGTTATTCCATGTTCGTGTGGGACCCCCTATGTTGGGGAAACTGGGCGCTTTATTAATCAGAGGATTCATGAGCACTCAACCGACATCAAACATGGAAGGACCCAGTCTTCAGCCTTGGCAGAACACGCGGAGAAGACTAAGCATCATATTTGTATTGAGAAGGCCCAAGTAATTGCCAAAATTGTGCCTTTTCATCACCGGAAGTTTAGGGAGGCCATAGAAATTGAAAGGAGGACGAGCAAATCTCAACAAGGATGACGAATGGAAGATTAGTAGCTATTGGATCCTTGCCCTTTCCTCCTAGCCCGCACCCCCCTGTTTCTCTCTTTTTATTGATTTCTTGTTTGTTTTTTCCCTCGTCTTATGGATTGTTGTTTTCCCCTTTGCTTCTGATATATATATATAT
>APFE031604411.1:61289-117749 GCA_000404065.3 Pinus taeda | reverse complement strand
TTTATTTTATTTTTATTTATGTTTAGACTTTAGTTAGAAGAAAATACTACTTATTTAGCTACATATATAGTGAAATAAATAAACTTATTTAATTAGTCAACTATTTAACTCACTAAGTTATCTAATTAATAATCATTTATATATCCTATAATAATTCCTATAGTTTATATAGTTTTAAAATAATATAGAGTATATTAATTTATTAGGTTTTAATCTTACTCTAAGTTCAAGGAAACAAATAGATCTAACAAACTAATTAATTAATTAATTAACCAATTAATTTTCCTTTCCCTATCTCTTGGTCAAGTCAAATATAGCTGTTGCCCAGTCTATTGTAGCCATTTCCTTGGTCAATAATAGTTGTTTTTCCTAGCCATTGAATGATCTGTTCTCTCTATTTAACCTGTAGCTATGATCTAGTTCTTCATCTTGTCTTGACGATGAATCACACTTGCTGGTTCGAAATGCGTCGACAAATGAACTTTGATGTGATTTTCGCCGAAAACACTTCTCAATATTCCCAGTGCCTTCCAACACTTGTTCGTGCCAAAAGTGTAGGGGAAGGTTATGAAGCCTAACCCACATTTACATTTTTGATACAAGCATGGTATTTGCAGCAAAATTTGGGAACCATGGGGTTATGAAAAGTCCTAATGATCCCTAGAACCATGGGCATTCCTGAAGTACAATTTCTCAATCCTCTGATGATGCAAACTTTATGATGAAGAATCCTTTGGAGCAAAGATGAATTTCAAAGTTTGTTGTCCAATTTGTGAATATACGTTGGCCAAGATCCATTGGTTTTGGCCAGAAGCTGTTAAATATGCAGATTATGGCTTGGGTTGCAAAGGCTATGTAAAGATCATTTGTTTTTGGAATATCTATGACCAATTCTGGGACATAATTCACTTGTTCTACTATTTAGGGACTGGGAGTGTTGAGTGTTTGTTCTGCCTTTGCTGTAGTTGTTGGTTCCCCTTGTAGAATGTGTTTGTAGGGGAGACCACCCTTGATAAGTTCTTGGTTTGGTTCTGTATGTTTGGGTAAACTAGATTCGACAATCCCACCTACTGTCTTTGTTTTACTTGATCCTGCTGCATGTGGAAATTTCTATATCTAATACATCAGAAATCCCTACTGCTATTTCCGGTTTATTATGTCCTACTTGTTCTTTACATTAACAAGTTATTTAATCATATAAACATCAAAATAAACACAATAGCAACCTTCACAAATATACAGATCAACAACTGAAATAAACTGAGACAACACAAGGGTCACCATTATTTTTGGACAATCGTACTCGAAAAAACTCAATGCGGGAAAACCGGTGCAGCAGATATGAGGGTTTTATTATTATGCAGTTTTCTGAATACAACTAGGGTGCTAGAACTGGCTCACCCTTCAAAGATTTTCCTTGGTAGAAGTACCTTGCTCCAGAGACAAATATTCCAGTTGATCAACAACTGGATGATGAGCCCCATAGTGACTTTGATTGTCCCTTAGCTGGACAGCGAAAACTGCTCCAAGCTTCCTTTTGGACCTGTGTCACCCTCTACGACTCTGCGTCTACCTCTCAACTCTCAGTCTGCCCCATGAAAACACCACAGCGCAGCCTCTTCAGCCCAACGTCAGCTATGCAGCGCTTTGCGATACCTGCGTCAGCCTCTTGGTCCTCTGTGTCAACCTCTTGGCCCTGTGCGTCCTCTGCGCTGGCCTACTCAACCTCTGCATCAACCTTCCAAGGCTCTGCGCTTTCTCTCCGACACTCTCTCTGCCTCTCTGCTATGTATTCTCGGCCTTTTGCTGAACTGCTTGATTTCCCAGCAAACCCTTCTCTTGAATATCGAATTCTTAATCAACTTGGTGTGCCTCCAACTGACCCTCAAGCCTCTTATACGTTTTCTGTTGACAATTCAAAGACTGAGATTAAGTCCCTAATCAATGACTAAGGTTAGATTTGGCTTGATCCTCGTTATTTAGAACTTTCTCACCCATATTATATTAATACACATTAATATTTTAATTTTCCTAAGTTTAGACTTAGGAACCCATTAAAAATATTAATTATTTTAATATCTCTCCATCTGGGTGGAATTTCCCTAAACGATTTCTGGGTCTTGGAGATCTCATGTGCCTTAGCCTCTCCACCAATTTTCATGGCTAGAGCACATCCGATGCTACCAAAAATCAACAGTGCACTGCCTCTTAGTCTTAGATTTAAGATGATGGTGACCGCCGAATGAATGTTGTATTCTTCAAGATTCCGATCATCTTGCAAAGATTTGCCATCATAGCTCAAGTTGTGTAGATGCGATGGGTAGCGCAACTTGATCATGATGTTCTGCTTAAATTGAGAAACCGTGTTAGATGTCTATACCCAAACTGTTCTTGATTTACCAGCAGGGGTTTTTATGAAAATTTGTACGATGTTCTGTTCTTCCAGTTCTTCTTGATCTAGGGGAGTAGAAGGTGGCGTCTTTGAAACCTACAGTGAAGTCTGCTTTGTGGGCCTAACAAAAGAGGGCCGAGCCACAGAGAGGATCGAGCTTGATGCAGCATGTCTGCTTTGCTGGTGGTGCCTGGGCGAAAAGGCCAAAGACTACGTTAGATAGATAAATCCCATTTAAATGAGATCTCCCAGCTAGTGTGGTCGCGGGTGCATATATCCAAAACAATGCAATGCGAAGAGGAGTTCCTAGTGTGGATTGACGCAGCTCTGCGGGTGAATATCTAAGCCAGTACAATAATTTGATTATAAAATAAAAATCCCCCCCTTTTGCGAATGGTAAATAAATCGCCTTCACAGACAGTGAAGATAGCGGATCTGATGTCCATAAGAATTTGGGGGGAGATCCTGATTACCATAGTGTCCAAATCCATCTGGCACAGAACAAAAGTTTCGGATCTGTTGTTCAGTGATCTGGACTAGGGATGCAGATCCAATGTCGTCAATCTTCTCGGCTGCAGAGAGCTGCAAAACCCTAACTTTCTCCATTCCTTGTATACGAACAGAGATCTGATTCACATCGTATTGGAGGAGTGAGCTGCTGACCCTCACTCCCTTCACAGATCCTCCATCGCAAACCCTCGCCATCATCTTACGCCCTTCATCACCCCAGATCACCGACGTCTCAGATCCTTCGATGCTGCAGATCTTCACCATACCTTTCAGACTCGATGGATCTTTAATTGCAATCCAAAAAAAATCTCTCCTGTTTGATGATATTACTGTTGTTTTGACTCTAAAAGTTTGTCCTGACTCCTCATCAATTGAAAATATTTTTTGTGAAAGATTTTTACTGCATTTTTTCTCTCCATGAGTTTTGTCCATCGGGTTATATTAGTTATTGTCTTTGTGAAACTGTGGATATTTAGTATCCTGCTCACTGGAGCCCAGTATAATTGATCGTAATAGCTTGTTATTAGGGAACTGGCTATATATCATCCTTTCTGATTCCTTTTATCCTTGCCACTATAGATGCTTTTCAAATTAAGTTGTTATATATATATATATAGATATGGGGATGGATGTGGTGATTATAATTCTTTAAAATGATTTGGGATATGATGAAGCTATATAGTATAAAGCTATAATATTATGATAATGTTATTAGTATCTTATTAAAATATTCTTTCTTGAGGTATTTAGCTTCTTTTTATTACAAAATAACATGTACAATCAGAAAATAATATATACAATCAATGAGGCAGCTACGTTATTGCAGTCAAGGTTGCAATAAAGTCTGAATATGCAGTTAAAGGTACACTTTTAGCATCTCTAATGAGCTGAAAGCCTTTGGCCTTAACTGAGGACATACCTCATCCTGCCACAGCTTTTGAAATAAGGAAAACAGTACTAATAGAACCATTAAAATGCATTTCAAAAGAGAGAACATAGCTGCAATCCGAATACAATGTCATATGTAAGCCAAAAGTGAGGGGGTGAGCCAGTTGGAATCAGCTAACAGATTTACTCAATAATGAATAGTGCCCTGAAACGTATATGAGAATTTCTGCAACTTTTTTCCAATACTATCAAGCAAGCTGGCACTCCCATGAAATATATTTGAGTGACCCAACTTTGAAGCAAATAGGGCATTTCTTATCTGTGAAGCTGCTGTCGGCAAACATAATCTTAGTTGGAAGTCCCTGATAAATCACTAGGACTGTTGTGCATTCAGTGAGGGGGCCAGCGGTGTCTTATGCAAAAGAAGGCATAACTTCTTGTTGCTATGATCATAAATAGGTTTGATGTATGCCCACTGCTAGTCTCACCAAATTGGCCCTTCCATATTGCTCATTTTAGTAAAGCTCCTTTGGTGGTAGAAGTCTCTGTGACTTTCTAATAGTAGCTTGATCAACAGGTAACAAAGCTTTATCACAGGCTATCGTTCTCCATTCAATCTGCGACCTACAAAAATGAAAATTCTGTTTTACTGTCTTTTTTCCTGAAATTGAAGGAGTTCCATTCAGTTGTACATTGGACATGAAGCTTACATCTCCAAATAAGTTGGGAAGGAAGATCCCATCCTTTTCTTCTGCTTGAAAAGCTCCATGAAAGCCATTTGACTTAATGCTTCCAAGTTTCTCATATCTTTAAGCTTTAAAAATGAAAGACCCCATAATTTCCAGCAAATGAACGGTTCAAATGATGTTACGTAAGTTGAAGTGTTTTTGAAGTTTATAATTGTGGCTTGCCTGCATCAACCTGTGAACTAGGAGAGACTTCCACAGACCATCATCATCAATGCTATGGACAATCCATTTAGCTCCGAGTATCATCCTCTGTTTAAAAATACAATCAATCCTAGTCCGCCTTTAGATGTTAGAACGAAGTAAACATGCCAGGGAACCATAGGCAGATCCCTCTCCCTTCAGACCAATGTTGCACGAAGCGGGGACGTTTTTTGGAAGTGGGGACGCTGAAACATCATTTTCCAAAAATCTAGGAAGCGAAGCGTTATTATATATATATAGATATTTTTATATTTTTTTTTGCATTTATATTAAAAAAACATCCAAAATACCAAATTAGTTGTGGAAGACATGAAAACATGCATAATTTTACATAAATCAAGATAGATATGGCATCCATTGTACATCAATGATTAATTATTCCAGCATCAACCATCTACAATCTAGATTCCTCTTCTCTTGTCTAGCCTTTGCCTCTACTTCAATTCTATAGGGATTTTAGGCAACATTGCCTAATTTTGATCAAACATCTTAATCCAAGTCTTATAGTATGGTAGAGAAAGCTTAACATGCATGATCAATGATTTTGACTTTAGTGAATGGTACAAAATTGCTAAGGCCATGAGAAAGGAGTTCAACAATCAATAACACCAACACTGGGGTACATATAGGGCTTGTTGCTCTTGATTAAATGCCAATCACATGCCCTCATACATGATATAATCCAATGAAATGCCACAATAACATTGATCCTGAAAACTGTTAAGTCTGCTGAATTTTGAATGGGATATGAAATTCTATTTTCTCCATTTGAAGTCTGATGAGGTTGGAACTACTCTCAAACGTCCTGACTCATTTCATGGTAATGTAAAAATTTCAAGTAAAAGGATGGAAATGAAAAATAAAGGAGAATCTAGGGAGCATCAGGGAGCATAAAGGGGCACGTTGGGAGTATTTGGAAAGTGTAGTTCCTCACAGAACAGTTCAGAATTTCCAAAAACAAACAATCCTCGCAGAACTGTCCACCTTCTCTCGGATCCGCTCGCTATCTGCGGTGGATACACCCCCGAACCTCCACAGATCCGCACCCGATCCTTTCCGGATCCATGGATCAGGAAATAGTAACTGCGGATCGCGTAGTAGGAGCTGCGGATCGGGCCCCCACGAATCCAATTTTGCTGGAACCACGAAAAAAGGAGCTGTGGATCTGATTTTCCGATCCCTGTTCCACCGAAGGATCGATGGCAGATCCATATGGGACGCGGATCTGCCTTTGGATCCTTGTGGGGGGGGGGGGGGACAGTTCCTGCAACACTGCTTCAGACTTTAGCCCACAGGAGATTCAAAATTTTTTCAAGCCTACCAGAACGGGTTTTATCTAGGAGCCAACAAGAAACATGGTGGATGTGACTCTGTGACTAGTCGGAAATATCTTAAAGTAATAGCGAGCTTGCTGTTAAATGGAATGTTTGTAAACTGTCAATACTGTAGCTTAGCTTGAAAATTTTCCAAGCATTTCTCCCACGTAATAGAGGGAGAGATATCAATGCCAAATGTAATTCCAAAACATCTGTTGATATTCCCAACTGAATGTGTTTCCAAGCATGGGGAATGCAGCCAGGCTGTTCTCAATGTCAACAAGCCAAAAGTCAGTTCTATGCTTACTGATTACGGCCCTTGAGGCAACACAAAGATTATCCAGAGAATCAAGAGAGGACTCTGCTTATGTCTGGTCAATATTGACTGAGTTGAGTGCCATCTGCAAAGGATTATTGATTATCTCTGAATCTCTGGGGATCCTAAAACCTATGTCAGCACGGTTCAGGTTCAAGTTCAAGTTCTATTTTGGCAACTGTTGTTGCCTAAAGTGTACACCTAAGGCGCAACACTCAGGGTAGGGGCTGTCACTGTGATCCCTACTCACTCCGTTTAGACTCTCTCCTAGCTAAGTCAAGGGGGTAGTCCCTAAAGAGTAAAGAATGAAAACTGGAGGATGGAACTTGTTGAAACAACAAGTCTAGGAGATTTAAGGGCAAGACACTTGCTATTAGTGTAACTTGATTATTAATTAGAGCAAGTATAAGAGTTTATGAGCAATGTATATTAAGACAAATACAATTGAGATCAGTAGGGCAGATACAAGATATAAATTTGGCAGACCAGTGCCTTCAACAATGTTCATTGTAAACCAAAGTACTTGCAAGGAAATAGATACTTCAAGTCACAAAAATAACAATGCTGCAAGAAATGTGAGAAATGGCACAGTATCAAATATGAGCAGATAAAAATAACTTGCAAGGATGAAAATGATTCGTAATTCAAGATAAATGCTCAAGTAAAGTATGACAAAACAATATTAATGATCAATGAGCAAGAAATTAAAGAGAAGTACAATAGTAGTACTACAATATTGCAAGAGTAGTAAAATGCTCACAATTAACAATATGCCAAATGAGAGACAGATGGAATGAATGCAAGACTAGACTATTAGTGCAAAATGAGATGCAAAATGTCAATGCAATGCTTCAAAGAGAGAAATGCTAATCTACTTATGATTATCTTTAAGCCCAAAATTACAAGATTAAAGAAGCATATAATGTTGCTCAATGAAACAAAGTCAATCGGAGAGGAAAATAATGCAAGTTAAGAGAAGAAAATTAGGATTCAAGTCTAGATCTAAAATGAGATTAAACAAATGCTCCAAATAAGATCAACCACAATGCTTCAAAATGTGAGATGTATTTAAAATTATTCAATAGCAGTTACCATTCCCGTTATATGATTAAATTAACTTTTAACACTTTGGGCACAATTAATTATAAGAAGATTTACTTGTATCAATGACTAATGAAGCAAGTGAGATATTATTCAATGAGGCAAATGCGAATTGGATTTATGCAAATCGAATTAAAAAAACTAATGAAGCCACTATATAGTTAGATCTATGTTAGAACAAGTGATTGCAAAAGCTATTAGCAAATGACACTAAATCTAACAATTAAATGCTAAGAATTAATAAATCCAAAAAAGAAAAAAAGAAAAAAATGGTTAGTGAACTCTAACTAATGCAAGAAAATAAAAAAAAGGCTAATGCAAAGTAAGAGAGAGACTCCAAGTGAGGAAATAGGGATGCCAAGGGGTGGGACCCCAACCTCCCTCTGGGAAAAAATATTTTATTACAAGAGGACCCTCTATACAAGTGTGAGGGTTTTAACTTTGAGGAGCACTTAAAATATATTTTTAAATGCCCCTCCTTAAGATATCAATGAGAAAACATTTTATAATGATTTTACAATTATTTTTTTTTTTTCTCAAAAGGGAATTGATTTTCCCTTTAAGTTAAAATCCACTCTATAAAAGTGACGTCCAAGCCAAGAGAGAATATGCTAGGGTTAAGAGGAACCTTGGAAAAATTAAACGCTACCCAAGTCTGTAAACAATTAATTTCTCATGAATCAACTTTTGAAAAATCTGTTTATATAGATTCTTTCTCATGGATCTGTTGCTAAAGATTTGGAATTGCTTCACACTAGAGAATCCTTATGGACCTCGTGGACTCTCGTTCATGGAAAAGACTACAAATAGATCTTATGGCTAGGCAAATGACAATTGTGGCTTCAGAACCTCATGACCAAGCCTGAAATGAGAATCTCACAGCTCACCAAAAAAGACTGCGACTTTCTCTAGCAAAATAGTCACGAAGGACTATCATCCATTGGTCAGTTCCTGGCCAAAGTTTTAATGGAAAAACCCTTAAAATTAATTGATTTTCTCTTGGAAACCCTTGTGGCTTTGATTTTTTTGTTTTGTTTTTGGTTTTATGAAAATCCTTTTTAAATTAAATGAAGGAAAGGGTATCAAGGTCACGCTTTCTCTAAAGAATTTATGCCTTTGTTCCTGCAAAAAACGTAATGTCAGACCCCATCGAAAACAACAGAAGAATTTGCAAAAAAATTATAAATAATTCCCCTTGAAGAGAACTCATTTTTTTTTAATCCACAAATTTGTTTCAAAACCATTTTGTAAATCTTCCAATAAAATCTGCAAAAAGTTTGAAATAAAATTCCTTTAAAAAAGATTTGGTTTTAAAGGAAGAGATGGGTTAGAAACCCTTTTGCTTTGAAGCAACAGTGAATGGACCCCCCAAAAAATATATGTTATTTTCAAACCTTGGCCGCTTATGTAGAGGAGGGAAATGGCTTAAAAAAAAATTGATCTCCTTGTCAAGTTTTGAATGGGTCCACCTTCAAACAAATAGATCTAATGATGGAAATCGAACCCTTTGCCTTCTCCTTTAAGATCTGCAAGCAAAATATAAAGAAACCCAAGACAAATATATATACAAAATATAAAATATATACAAGGGCTAAAAAAAGATTTACAAAATTAAAATTTACAAGATCTATTGACAAATTTACAAAAATAAGCTCTCTAATAGCGGAACTATTAATGAAAGTTCTTTAATTTAGACAAGTAAATAAAGTAAATGATTTTCCTTAAGCCTAAATCTAGAAAACTTGCAATAAAAATCAGTTAGATAAATCTTTAAGGAAAATAGAGTGGGTTCTTCCACTTCAATGCTCAAGAGTGGGATGGCTTAGCCGAAAACGTCGCCTCATGCTTGAGATCTATTTCAATCAAATATTTTCTACACAATTTAAAAGAATTCCATTAGATCCACATATGAGATAAGAAAAATACAATGGAAGGAAGTCGTAGTAGTTTAACCGAAAATGACTAGCCACATCCAATCCTAAAGCATTCTTCAGATCCAATCAATAGTGCAAGATAGCTATACATTGATGATTCTATAAAATCATATAAACATAATGAATATAAGCACAAGTAGAAATTAACAGCTCAATGAAACAATATTACCATGTCCATGGAAGAAAGACACCACAATAGTAACCCCAAATACTTTTTGCTTTATTACCAAAATAGAGAGCTTCAAGAGTTGATAGCCAGAGTACAGTGATCCAAAGATCAAAGAGGTCACAATGAGGAGCCTCGGCTCAATTTATAGAAAAGTTGAGTGTACTAGATCCCCCTCTTAGTGGAAAGCGACTAGGTTGAAGAAGTTGCACAATTTTGACTTGATCTTGGAGAATAATGGCTAATTGTTGCTTGATCCATGCCAAAATCAAATCCTGTCCTTTGACCTTGATGAAGAAATTCAAATTCCATAATAATTCCCTTTTTCCTGGTCCAAAAAATATTAATTTGATATTTTTTCCTCAAAATTTCACTTTTGACTTGATCATCGTGGTCCATAAGCTTAATTTTTGATAAAAAATTGTTTTTTTCCTTGATGAAGGACTTTGAAAATTTGACTTTTTTTGAACCCACGAATTTTCCTTAACTAATTGGACCCAAAAGGAATTTCTTGTAATTTTTTGCTTTGGAATTGGGTTTGTCAATTTAATTCTTCCTTGGGAATGACCACCTTCTCCAAAATTCGTTTTTCCACTTAGAGAGTATGATATCTTGGATGAGCAGGAAACAAAAGTTCGTTGTCCTTAGCATGACCGAGGGAGAGCACATTACTGCGAGCATGGTTAGGTGTGAGGCAGTATGGTTGAGAAAGCTCTTTGGAGAGTTGTTTGAGCAGGTTTTGAATACAACAGTGATATATTGTGACAACAAGAGTGGGATCATTGATAGAGAATCTTGTGTTCCACGACAAGTCCAAGCATATTGAGATCAGGGATCACTATATTCGAGACATGGTGCAAAGAGGAGCTGTAAAACCCATCACATTTCGATTGATGAGTAGATAGTTGACATACTTACCAAGGCTTTGCCAAAAGGGAAGATCTTGGTCTTTCGAGAGCAACTTGGTCTGATGGATGTGATCCTCTCGGGAAAGGGTCTTGGTTGATTGAGGACATTGAGCTATGCTCTTCCCCCCGTTTGAGCTCATAGGGAGATGAATTGAGCTTGGGAGCTCTTGGGGTTGAGGGATCTCGGATAGTAATATGGTTGTGGTCTTTACTCGTTGCGGTAAGTAATATTTCGCCTATTTTCACCATAGGGTGTGTGTGATCCTTTCCATTTATGGCAAGTTGGGTATCTCCCCTATCATGTTTGGACTAGATAGAGTATACCCTGATATGCATCCTACCCACAAGCCGGGCTTGTTGGGATTGTTGAAAATTTTGTAGCGCAGAGATGAATTTCTAAAAGTAGAAAGTCTCAAGTATGACTTTCCAAAAATGGTAAATAACCTTGCATCAACCAATAATCAAGTATTGTCGATGGAAAATCCCTTTTGATCGTCAATCAATCCTAATAGTTCAATTTCGACTTAATCATCAATATTGTCATTAATATTATATTATTATTCTTATGATAATATTATATTGATATTAAAAAGAAATTCAAGTCACTGAATCATGGCTCTCGATAATGTTCTCTTACACTCATTATTAGCATGGAATATTCCTCTTACACTCTCATTAATGCTCTTACACTCTCTTATGTTGTTATTAAAGCATGTCATAAAAGATTCCTCTTACGCACTCTTTAATGCATATGTTACCAACTCTCTTAAAAGTATAAGTTAGAAAGACGTGTACCGCCTTAATGGCATGAGTGAAATTTCCTAAATGGGCATGTCACTCTCCCTCTTGGCATGCGAGTTACTTCTCTTTTATGGCATGGATTCGTTGCTTCTCCTATATATATATGTGCCTCATTCTTTCTCCCCTCACTAGTGTATTGCGAAAGAAGAATTTCAACTTGAGAGAGAGTTGGAGAGAGTTGAAGAAGATTGCGAGAGAGAGACTTGGATAGTAAGAGCAGAACTTGGTGAGACAACGTTGATTCATTGTTTTAGTGTTGATTTAGTTGAAGGGAAGGTTGATTCAGTGTGTGCATCTACTGTTGTTACCAATGATCTTCACGCTACATCTTGTTCAAATTTGGGTGAACTTACTCATTCTCTTGATCTCTCATTGTACTTTGTATCTTTGCTAAACATTTGATTTTTAATAGAAGAAGAATATGGTTGGGTTTTCCCCTGGTCATTGGACCTAAATTCTTTGTGTCTACTTGTGTTCTTGGCTGTCTTCTATTTTGCATATGGTTTATATGGTGTATGTTCTATCTACAATTGCTTAATTAATATTGCAAAATAAATAAGTTTTGGAATAAGTAATTGTTGCAGCATAGAACATCAAAATTTCAACATTGATTGCTACCCATTTGGCCAATGGGTGAGGATAGTTGAGATGGTTGTGATCCTTGCCTCTCATGGCAAGTGGTATTTCGCTCAAGTGTTGGGATGCAAGTGTTCTACCACTTGACTCTTAAGGGTCAAGATGGGAAGATCGACAGATAATGGGATGGATGTGATTCTTATCTCTCATAGTAAGTTGTATCTCGGCCATTGTCATTGGACGATAGGATGGATGTGATCCTTACCTCTCATGGCAAGTAGTATCTCGCCTATTGTCGTTAGACAACAAGATGGTTGTGATCCTTGCTTGGTAAGTTGTATCTCGCCTATTGTCATTGGATATAAGGTGGTAGCTTGAGCTCCCTTATCATGATTTTTTTTCTTTAGATTCCAGAATGTTCAGCAAATGAGTAGCGATGAGCAGAGACGAGATATGACTTGGTCTAGTGATGACAATGATGAGATTTTTGAGATGAGATCCATGATGGAGTAACAAATTTCTCCCTAACTGAGAGGGTGTTGATTTGGGGTAGCATCGGATGTGCTCTAGCCACGAAAATTGGTGGAGAGGCTAAGGTACATGAGATCTCCAATACCCAGAAAGGGTTTGGGCAGATTCTAAACAATTGGGGAGATATTAAAATAATTAATATTTTTAATGGAGTCCCTAAGTCTAAACTTAGGGAAAATAAACTGTGAATTAATACAATACCTAGAAAGGGTTTGGGCAGATTCTAAACAGTTGGGGAGATATTAAAATAATTAATATTTTTAATGGAGTCCCTAAGTCTAAACTTAGGGGAAATAAACTAATAATGTGAATTAATATAAAACTGTGTTAGAATGGTCCAAAAGTCATGGATCAAGCTAGATTAATCTTAGTTGTTGGTTAGGGACTTAATCTCGGGCGTTGATTTATCAATGAGAAAAGTATAAGAGGAGGCTTGAGGGTCACTTGGGGAATACACCAAGAGATCAATATTTCGACTTTCTAGGGCTGGGTTTGCTGAGAAAGTTGAGAGAGTGATCAGAGTTGCAGCTGAGGGGCAGTGAATACAGAAGTAGAGAGGCAGAAATAGCATCGGAGGATCAGCGCGTAGCCAGAGAGAGGGATGCATAAGCAACCAAGGGTTCACGCAGAGCCAGCCAGGGCTCATGCAAAGGTAGGTAGGAGCTGCGCAGTGCCTCAAAGGGCCAGCGCGGGTGATGCAGAGGGCCAGAGGGCTGACGTAGTGCCTCTAGAGGCTGACACAGGCCAAACCGGAGTGACGCTGGGCTAACAATGAGCCAAAGAGGTTGACGTCGGGGTTTCGTGGTGCAGATTGGAGCTGTGGAGTTGCCGAAGTGTTTATCTGAGGTTTCAACCGAAATATCTGCTTCCGAGTAGAGAGGTACTACTGCCGAGATTTTTCTTTGTTGGGTGAGCCGTATTTGGCACCCAGAATTCTGAAACTACTTGATAAATCAAACCCTCAGATAGCGGCACCGGTTTTCCTGCATTGGGTTTTTTCGGGGACATTAGTCCAAAAGCAATGGTGTCACTTGTGTGCTTGTTTCTATTTCCTTCAGTTGATGATCTATAATGTGTTGAGCATGCAGTTGTATTTATTTCCAGTATTTACATGTTAAATAACTTTTTAATTAACAGAACAAGTAGGTAGGAATAAATCAGTAAAGTGCATGAAGGGTTTCTAACGTGTCAGACTTAAAAATTCCAACATGGTATCGGAGCGATGTTGTAGATCACAGGAGAATTGAGGACATCAGCCAAACAGAGCAGCAACAACAGAAAACAATTGTCCTGAGTGACAAAAGCTGTTCCTAGCAGAGTAGCAGCAAGGAAGGGGTGACGTAGTGCCTGCGTCATCAAGATTGAGCCAAGAAGAGGCAGCGCAAAGGCTGAGGGAAGCAAAGGCAAGCTCACGCAAAGCCACGCAGAGACCAGGAGGGCTGACGTAGTTGGTTGAGGAGGCTGATTTGTCGGTGTCGGGATTGCGCAGAGCCTTGGAGCTCTAACCTTCAGTTTGCTGGGGTTTAGGAGGCTATGGGTAAGTTGCAGAGTGGAGCTGGTGGGGTACTGTATTCAGAATAGTACCTAACAGGGCAAGACCAAGCTATAGGGAGTTGCTGCCAAGGTGGATTTCTAGCCAAGGAATCCAGATCAGTGTTGCAGTTGCATAGATGATTGGAGAGGGGCATCTTGACATTGGCAGAAGGGTTTCCAGGAGGGAAATTGAGGCTCAGAGGAATCATACCAAGAACTTCCAGGAGGGAAGTAGAGGAGCAATGAAATGGCATTTCACGTAGTAAGAGACCAGGACAGACTGGACGGAGCCTCAAACTTCGTAGTCTAGAAGGCCAAAACCTTATTCGTACTAGACAGGAATCCTGTCAAGCACTTCGCCTTGAGGATTATAGCTATCCCAGTTGACCCGACTGATAACAACAGGTACGAGGATGCAATGGCGAGGGCTAAGAGTATCATCCTTGATGGGGTCAAGGATCATATAGTACCACATATTGCCGAGAAGCACGACATTGGAGATGTGGGAGGCCTTGACCAAGTTGTATCAACATATTTTCGTGCAAAGGAAGGTGCTATTAGAAAATCAGCTGTGATCATACCAGATGAAGAAGGGAGAATAGATTGACCCATTCCTTGGTCGATTGAAGGAGATCCAGGATCAACTGACTTCCATAAGGGCAACGCCGGATCCAGAATTGATGGTGAGAACAACCCTAAACGCAATCTCAAAAGAGTGGGAGGAAATGTAGGTTGCTCTTCGCCAAGAAGAGATCAGGTTGCTGAGCAAGGCAGGAAGCAGCGAGAAGGGGATCAAAATCAAGGAGGAGGAGGAAGATGTTGCCCTGGCATCTGAGGGAAAGTAGGAGAAACGAAAGAAGGACCTCTCCAAGGTCAAATGCTTCCACTGTGGGGAGCTGGGTCATTATGCAACCCAGTGTACAAGGAAGAAGAGTAAGGGAGAGGCCTTCGAGACCAAGGCAGCACCAGCAAGGGCAGAGAAGGAAGTGCAGATAGACGATGATTGTGCCATGAGTGCTCATGTGCCACTTCAGAAGTTGGGAGACATCGAGCTGTAGTCAGGAGGACTACAGGCGATGAGGGGCAGGATCCTCGAGGTACCCAACCTCTTGGATTAGACCTTGCTACGGGAGCCCCGAAGAGGAGTAGTAGTACTAGTGATGTCAGTAGAGACGGATGCGGATGGAGCGACAGAGGGAGCTATACTGCAATATTTTCAGGATAGCGCGAGGCTAACAGGCTGCAACAGTGCGAGAGGCAAGAGAGTGTTGCACCAGTGTAGGATGGCACAAAGAGGTGTGCAACAGCGCGAGATGCATGGAGTTGTTGTAGCAACGCAAAGGTCAGAGAGGGAGCACTTGTCGGTGGCAGAGGGAGCTGCAACATCAGGAGTGTTTCTAACTTGACGTAGATGTCAGAGTTGGGGGATCAGTTACTTACTTCTCAGGAACTGAGTTGCACTGCAGTAGTTAATAGTGGTAGTGCTAATGCAACATGATGAGAGGGGTTGCAGTGCAGATGCAGCAGTGGTAGGGCCTCTCCGTCAGTGTTGGGAGATCAGTTAGTTACTTCTCAGTAACTGAGTTGCAGTGCAACAGTTAGTAGTGGTAGTGCTATGGGCAACATGATGAGAGGGGTTACAGTGTAGACGCAACAGTGGCAGTGGCAGGGCCATGGGTAGCAGTATAGGATGCAACAATGCAGAGAATGTTGGGCAATAGGCCTAACATCAACACAGGGACCGATGCTAGATGATCAGAGTGATGCTCAGTGAGGAGTATTACTAGAGCACAATCCTCACTAAGAGGGAGTGTTGATTTGGGGTAGCATCGGATGTGCTCTAGCCACAAAAATTGGTGGAGAGGCTAAGGCAAATGAGATCTCCAATACCCAGAAAGGGTTTGGGTAGATTTTAAACAGTTGGGTAGATATTAAAATAATTAATATTTTTAATGGAGTCCCTAAGTCTAAACTTAGGGAAATTAAAATATTAATGTGAATTAATCTAAAACTGTGTTAGAATGGTCCAAAAGTCATGGATCAAGCTAGATTAATCTTAGCCGTTGATTAGGGACTTAATCTCGGCTATTGATTTGTCAACGAGAAAAGTATAAGAGGAGGCTTGAGGGCCACTTGGAGAATACACCAAGAGATCAAGATTTCGACATTCTGGGGTTGGGTTTGCTGAGAAATTTGAGAGAGTGATCAGAGTTCCAACTGAGGGGTAGTGAATACAAAAGCAGAGAGGCAAAGATAGCACCTGAGGATCAATGCGTAGTTGGAGAGAGGGACGCAAAAGCGAGCTAGGGCTCACGCAGAGCCAGCCAAGGCTCACGCAGAGGCAACTAGGAGCTGCACAGTGCCTCAGAGGGCTAGCGTGGGTGACGCAGAGGGCCAAGGGGCTGACGCAGTGCCTCCAGAAGCTGACATAGGCCAAGCTAGAGTGACGCTGGGCAAACACTAGGCCAGAGAGAGGCTGATGCAGTCCCTAGAGGCTGATGCTGGGGTTTCGTGGGGCAGATTGGAGCTATGGAGTTGCTGGAGTGTTTATCCAGGGTTTCAATTAGAATATCTGCTTTCAAGTAGAGAGGTACTATTGCTGAGATTTTTCTCTGTTGGGTGAGTCGGATTTGGCACCTAGATTGTATTATGAAACTGCTTAATAAATCAAACCCTCAGATAGCTGCACCTGTTTTCCCGCATTAGGTTTTTCCGAGGACAATAGTCCAAAAACAATGGTGTCACTTTTGTTCTTGTTTCTATTTCTTTCAGTTGATGATCTGTAATGTGTTGAGCATGCATTTGTATTTATTTCCAGTATTTACATGGTAAATAACTTGTTAATTAGCAGAACAAGTAGATAGGAATAAATCAGTAAAGTGCATGAAGGGTTTCTAACGTGTCAGACTTAGAAATTCCAACAGAGGGAGTGTTAATTTGGCAACTCAGGGACAAATTCCCTCCTTTGAACAACCTTCCTAATCAAGAAAGGCCCCTCCTAGCCCTTGGAAGAATTTAATTTAGTCAAGGAAAAAATTTAATTTTTAAGGTGTAACCCACATGTGCACAAAAGTACTAGTCGACCCCTTGAGAAATATATAAATATAGCACAGCCACTTCACTTTGGAGCGTCATCATCACATTCATGTTTTCTCTTTTATGGTTCGTATAACTCTGGAATTGCAGGTTCTTTTAACAAGTGCGAAGGAGGGAGTCTTTTTTGATTGGCTGAATTCATCTTACGTTTTGGGACTTTGACCAACCTTTGACCAACCTTTGACCAACATTGACTTGGTTTGACTAGATTTGGATCTATTTTGGAAGGTTGAAATCAAAGGTAGTTTGACCAAATTTTTTTGGGCTGTTTTACCACCACTGATTGTAGACATACAACTAGGGTTTTTGCAAGTCAAAATTTGACTTTGACTGAATATGTGAGGGCATAATTTTGGCTGTTTTGACTAAAGTTTGACTAATAAGGAAGGCGACATTTATTGGCAAGTTGACCAAACCTTTTGGAGCAGTTTTGACTGTTGAATTTTGGACTAGTTAGGACATCCTTCACTGCTGTTGACTTTGACAAATTGGCAGATTTGACTTGTTGACCAGATTTGATTTTTGGCTCGTCTCTTGGATATTGGATAGTTGATTGTTGGATAAGTCAAAGTTTTTTGACTTTGACTCTTTGTTGATGAATTGGAATATTGTATCTCTTTGTTGAACATTTGATGGCAATCTAATAGAAGAAGAATTTTGAAGGTGTTTTCCCCCATGTGGGGTTTTTCCCTGGTCTTTGACCACATATTGTCTCTTGCTATTGTTCTTCATTGTCTTCTATTGTGCATTGGATTTATTGTTCTATCTACAATTGCTTATTGCCTTTGGAAGATTAAATTTATTTGGAAATTGATTTCTAATTGAAGAAGAATTGGAATAAGTGGTTGTGCTAAGCATAGGACTCTGGAAAATTAGCAATGTGTCCTTCTATTTTTCCTCAGATTCGTACTCTTTAGGCTCCCACATGTGAACAGAGCCAATAGAAGATGGTGATTCAAAATTATGCCAAGAGGAGGTCAAATGGCCTTTAAAAGTGATCTTAATGAGTCCGAATGGGTGTCACTCCATGTTGGCCGACTTGATCATTTAGAGCTGACCTTACATTTTGGAGGCAAAATTCATAATTCAAAATTCAAATTTTCCTTCTTTTGAAGCCGACTTGAAGTGAACATTTCTATTTATCATGAAGACTGGCCATAGCTACAAAAATTCAACAGTAGCTAGATCGAAACACACTAGGGAAAATAAACTTACCCTAGGGTTTGAAATCTAGGGTCTCTAGTTTTCCATATGATTAAGGGGAAGAAAAATCTATCTCATAACCCAATTGGAAAAATTCCTCAAATTTCCCAAAGTTATCTCTATTCCTTAAATACTTGAAAGAAAAAGCTACGACTATTCCTCAAATACTAGGAAGGGTTTAGCTTAACAAAGGACAATGAGACAAATACTGAATAAACTAACTTAGCACAAGAACATTCATTCCAAGAAGCATAATACCAAGGCAAAGCAAATAAACCCACTTACTTGGCCATGCATCATCCAAGATCCACCATAAGCATCCACAGAAAGAGATCTCGTCACATCACAATTTCACCCAAGAAAAGTTGCTGAACTAGGGCTACATAATGCACAAGAAAGGAGAAACACTAATCAAGAGATAAATGATATCAAGTTGTGACAATGGATCCAAAAGGTGAATCACTTCCCTTTATAGTGAGGAAATCTAAGCAATTTAATCCTCAATGAAGCTAAAAGTCCTAAAAAAGTACTAAATCCATGATAGAAGGTGGAAAGGATATCAATCCAACCCCCAAGGATAACATATAAATGAAATAGTATGAAAAATAGCCCCCATATAGGACACATATGTGAGTAAAAGTGCTTTCATGAGTGACATCATCATTAAAAGGCATGTTTCTCCATGAAAAGGTGGAATGAATGGCTTAAGAGGTGTATCGTATCTCATCGCATAAAACATGTCTCTCCATGTCTCGTCACCAAAATAGGCCTTTTAGGCCCTATTTCACCTTGCCAATGCTCATGTCATCATCAAATAGAATGATAGTGTGATGTCATCAAGCTAAGGCATGATGTGATCAAGGTAGAAGGTGCAATTCCCCTCCGAAGGGGTTTGAAGCTATCGTCATCATCAATCACCATCAATCTCCATCAAGAGAATATTAACATCCATCACGAAGTTACAATGCCAACTTGTGGGCATCTTGTCTTCGTGTTGGTGCACTTGTTCCCAAGGCAACATTTTAGTGTAGAAAGGTCAATGTCCAAGGTCTTGAAGTTGGAACAATTGCTAGGTCATCAACAAGGTCAACACTCTTAAAAATTGCCGCACTCTATGTCATCAAGGAAGGTGGTGGAACATCCTCTATGAAGTGTTGGCGAAGCATGACGTCATCCCTAAAAGGATCCTGTCATCATTTAATACATACTCGAGGAATCAAGTAAGATAACATCATGGGTACAAGAACCATAAGAGCATCAATGTGGACCATATTTAATGCCAAAGCCATCAAATTACTCCACACAATTATCATCTTCAAATGTTTCACTAGCCTATTACTGTGTTCAAGTTGCTACATTTAGGCATGGAAGGGTTATCACATGACCCTATTAGGTGCTGCCAATTTTAAGAGGAAGAACAGTTCCTAGGCTGAACCTTTCAATTGATAGGTGTGAGTGATATGTGTTATGGTTTGGGGTTTACTTCAAAAAAGGTGTTCTAATCCTATACTAGGTTGTGTAATGGCATCAACCATGAGTGCCTCTGTAGAGGGAATGCTTAGTTGCTTGAGTTACCTTCCCTTGCCTTTGTTTTTTCAAGCCCCTGATTTGCTTTTTTCTGTGCTTTAATTGGCTTGTTAAGCAAGATTCATTGATTATCATGTAACGATGATATTACCCCCTTTAATGATGGGCAGTTTATCACTTCATTTTGGGTGAGATGTTCTTTGAGAGTTCCTTTTACTTTGATTGCTTTGAAATATGCATGGATTCTCTAGGGGCGAGTGGCTATAGAAGAGGAGGTAGAGCTCAAGCTATAATTGGATTTTGATTGCTTTGCATCCCTTGCCGTTATTTTACATTATGACATTTGACTTAGGCTTTTTGCTTTTCTTTATTGTTGCATCAACCTTGCGCATTTTCAGCCCCTTCTTTTCATAGGATGAGGTGTAAAATGAACCAACACGAGCAACTAACAACAGCCAATCAAAAGATGGGATGATGGAAAAAAGGAATGGTGACAATTATCAAGTATGGATGGCATGGACATGCTATTGCAATTAAAGCCTCCTATTTGTGCCCCTTTTAGACAATGAAAGAAAGACCACAAGGAAGGTTGCACTGGATCAAGAGAGAAAGATAACCACCAAGGTGAAGTAAGGAAACGAGTATGCAACCCAAGTATCATGGGCTATAATCCAATTTCAAACCATGATACTTACTAGAATGCGAAAAACATTAAATGAAAGGATTTGCATGCAAAAATGGTTAATGTACTTTATAATAGGTTACCACATCTTCATTGGATGAATATGCAAGATAAATGAATTTATTGACCGAAGAATGGGTGAGAGGCATTAGGGGATGCCCATTCGGGATCATGGTAGGGATTGCTGTTTGGCAAGTTCCATCATAGGAGATTTTTTTTCATGGGATTACTCATGTATGTGTATGCGTAATAGGCACAGACCCCAAGATAACTCATTTAATGCAATGGGTACTAGCTCTTCACCCTTGATCTCCTATCTAATTGCTCCATGCTGATAACAGAGTCTAGTGATGGTCATAAAGTAGGAAACTGCAGTATCTGATTGATGTTCTCACTTTGAGAGAGAGTGACTAGAGCATCAAACATGTCCCTTTTTGTGGTCATCCTAGATTCCTAACAATGCAAGGGATTGAATGGTCCTTCACAAAGTCAAGGATGATTTGTTTGACCTTGGCCATCTTTTTTTAATGATCTGCCAATATGGGATTGATAGTATCTACAATTAGTTTTTCAACAAAGGCATATAAATTCTGCTCGCCCTACAACATCTTTCCTGAACATTTCCATTGGATGATGTTAGAAGGACCTTCCAATCTGTTTTTATATCTGAGATTGAATGTATTCATACTGTTGCATTTGAATATTCTACTGAATGAACAGAAAAACATCATCTCTATCATAGGTCCATTGTGCTTTTCCTAAGTATGGTTCACATGCATCTTAACCCTGAGACCCCTCGACAATTCCATTTCACAGGTAGCAGCCTTACTATCCATTCAAGGACTACTAGAAGGTTTTTGGAAAAAATTGATATCATGATAAATTTTTTAACACCTTGTGAAATCTACTGAATAAACATAAAAAATCTGCCACAAGAAAATCCCTGAAGAAGATTGTGATGCACCCTCACTGTCTATTGATTGCTGTGTCCTCATTTACAGATCATTATGGTGTATGAATTTAATGCTGTATGGGTTTGTGTAAAGTTGTTGTAGAAAGTGCCAGGATCTACCATATGTGCTCCAACCAATAGAAGATCATTTGAGGTACACTATCTAACAACAAATAGGTCACTATGACTAGAAGATACATCCACTGTGAATACATTGTGGAAATGTGAAAGAAACTCCTATATAATGTTGAAAGCAAAAAGAAAGCGAAAAAAGTGCAGCATAAATAAGTGTCTATGTAAGCGAAAAGAGTGCAGCATAAATAAGTGTCTATTTAAGCTAAATGAGTGCATTATAAGTAAAGTGATACAACAGAAAGGTACGAGATAGGAGACCTTGGTGTTGAGTCAGAGAGATGGAGATTATATCAATGCCTCCCAATCAGAGAGATGGAGATTATATCAATGCCTCCCAATGCTTATGACTAAGGGTAAAGTGGGGGCGGAGGGGCATCATGGTACTAGTTCACTATCATAGTTGTCGATCACTATGAGTGGATTTGGTTCCATGATCTTGGGAATATTAGAGCAAGGAAGATTTGCTCTCCTATTGTACAGGGTCATAGAAAAGAATGCCTGGATAGAACCTTTGTTACTCCTTTAAATTTAGGCGATGACGTGGACTAGTCTAGAGGAGTTGACTTTTCACTTTGATGATGAGTTGTTTGTGGCTTGGAACAACAACTCGACATAGGTCTTGAAGATGTTGATTAGCCACCATATGGGGGAGGTCAAGAGGTGACCTTAGGTCTCACTATTACTTGATATGTGTGATCTGTATGATCTAAAGTATCTTGATGATGTAAGTCACTTGTTGCTTTAGTATGATGGGGTGTCCTGGAAGTCATAATGCTCAGGAAGGCATGTAAGCACTGGGTTCTATGGTTGAGAATCTCTCTCATGAAGAGAGTTAGGCATCTTCAGTTGTGATACTGGAAGAAAGTGGAAAGGAAGATTCTCAAGGCTTTATACAAGTAATAGTAGCATTCTCTTATCACATAGCATCTCTCCTAACATCCAAGGCTAAGTATTACCAGTGCAAGAAGATTCATCTCTGAGAATTTTTCGCTGTGGTTGAAGCATCTCATGAAGGAGCTGGGCAATAGATCCCTAGTTCTCATATTTTTGTGAAAATCCTCAAGGAGCCATGGGTATGTAGACAAGTAGTAATTATGATGGTAAGTATTATATTATTATGATGTTTGAAGTTGAAATTGTCCTTTGACCTAGGTTCCTGCATACAAATTTACAGATGCAAGCCCCCCTTTGCCAATTTTGATCTATCTACATGTATAGGTGATTGGAACAAATTGAAAATTGGTGTGGAGGGACACTCATGTAGATGTGGTCATCCTTGAAGTGCATGTAGGTGTGAAAGTAATGATTTACTTTGAGGTTGGGGTCTATTTTGTCTCTCATTCCGTTGGCTCTGTAGATATGTGTAATAATGATGCTGTTAATGTCACTCTTAGTGAACTAGGGGGCATTAGTGAAGAACTCCAAGGGTCTATCTGGCTAAGCTTCTTAATATCTACATTCATTTGTTGTAGGAGAGAAGAAGCTCTAGTATACCAACTATTTTCAACATTTCGGTTAACAAGTCACATATGATTAAAGCACTAGTCAAGGATATTTAGAATGACTTGAATGGGGCTTTGCTACGCTTCAAATCTTTGTGCAATATAGTCACTTCCATGGAAAGCCATGGAAGTGAGGAGAAGGTAAGCATCCAAATTAGTTAAATTGATTTGTGTGAAAGTATTTTCTTTTCATGCATATGTTTTGAGTGCATGTTAATGAATACCTCTTAATGCATTTCCAACTTGCTTTCCCTATTTATGGGCCGTAGCTGTCATAACTGTAAAGTAGAGAAGTGTCACTAGGATCTGAAACATGCAGCAGATGTCTTGAAACTTAAGCTGGAAACACTGCCTCTCCATGGTTTTAATGTTGCGTGTTCTCTACTCAACACTGATTTTGCTGCTAGGACCAAGCTAAAAGATAACCAGATAATACCATTCTATTGATGATATTTTTCATATGATTGTACTTCTGGATCCTCACTAGTTGATGGGAGAGCTAGTGATAGACAATAGGTTTTACTCTACCCTCAAACAAGTAAGATACCAAAATAGAGTTGAGATATAGAAGGAAAGAGGAGTACCTGTAATCCTGTGCTCCTTGTTGGATCTGCAAAGGTTGAATGGATGAATGAGAGCATGTCTTAGCATCAATATTTCTATGCACGAGACAAACAAAACAACCTTCCTACTTTACAAGTTGTAGAACTAGATCGAACTTGTCTAACAAAGTACAAATTCTTCTACCTTGCCAGATTCAATGAAATTAAAAGCATTGCATTCAAGCTATAACATCAACTTAAAACAACAAAGTGGGGAAAGGAAGGAGATTCTATTAATCAAGAAACTATAGCCCATACATATGTAGTAAAGTCTCTTGTGTTCAATGGTCTTCAAGTCTCCAACAATCCCTCTTCCAACAATCTCACAAGCAAAGTGGGCAACACCTTGGCTGGAAAAAAGAGAATCACATTAACAACTATCCAAAACAAATATCTAGGATCCAAAGGTCACAATGTCATAAGATATGCACATTGTTTATTGGAGTAGAGAAGGGTTCCACTTGGCTAGGTACCAAGGCTAGCAAAGAGAACCATAAGACAACCACTTAGCAAAATATTAATTTAATTAACTATCTCCTAAAGTTAGACATAGGAAAAATTTAAAAATCCTAAATTAACTTACGATTTAATCTCATCCCTTGATCAGGATCAAATCTCAACTGTTGAAAGTGAAGGAGGGGCTTAGGTCAAAATTATAAGAGAGATAGAATAAGTGGCCTATTTGAAGAGCACAAGCAGTGTGTGTCGTTTCAATAAAGGCAGAGGCTATGGTTTCAGTAGATTGCAGAGTTTCAGCGACCAAGTGGGAGAGATCAACTGAGGGCCAAGTTGCTCTAACTTAAACAACATTAGCACAACCCTTTAACTTGCACGAGTGCGAAGAGAGAAAGCATTGCACATCCATAAAGGGTGTAGATAGGCCAATTTTTGTAGCCATTTGCCAGAGCGAGTGTGCAAAAGGGAGATCAATATATCTTGGAAGCTAATCAGTTGTTTTCTTGTGGTGAAAGGAAAGTTTTCCCTTGCTATAAATTTTTGAAAGATTTCCTTTTGCTAAAGATAATAAAAGAGACAAAGTTTGTAGGTTTTCCCAGAGTTGGGGTTTCTTGGGTATATCTTGTGTTCTGTATATTGAATATGTTTGTCTTCTAATTTATTTCCGGTGTGCATGCTATGTTAGAAAGCACAATGTATTTGTAATTTAAGTTTGTAGAATAGCTGTTGTTTGTATTTCTGGTTTTACACTTTAGAAAATTGCAAATAAGTTACTGGGTTTTAAGGAAATCTAACATGGTATTAGAGCGAGGTTCTAATTGAAGACCAAACACAGTTTTTATCTTCAGCAACAAGGTCTGCGATTCAGAGGGAATGAGTTTACCAAGTCGATTTGGTTGCAAGGGTTTATGGGCAGTGCGATTTGGCAGTATGGCGTATTAGGGTCTCAAATTTGAGGACATATTGGACGGTGCGTCCAACTTTTGTTCATGGCATGATAGGATAGTAGTGGTGTTGAAGGAGCAAGGGGTGTGGGAGTTTGTTGATAATATCCTAGTTGCACCCACTGACCCTAAGCAGTTGGCTTAACATAACAAGAAGGATTCTAGGGCAAGAAGAATCATCTTGGAGGGAGTCAAAGACCACATTATTCCTCACTTGACAGGGAAGAAGACAACCAAAGCCATGTGGAATGCCATTATTGGCCTCTATCAGGGTTCGAGTAAGGCTAGGAAGCTAGTGTTAAAGGATAAACTAAGGACTATTAAAATGTCGAAGCTTGATTTAGTTGTGTTGTACCTCACCAAGTTTATCTAAGGGAGGGAACAATTGGTAGGTGTGGGTGAGGCTATTCCAAATAGAGATTTGGTGAATTTTGCCCTATTGGGTTTCACTAAATCTTGGAAAGCCTTCATGGATAGGATTTGTGCTAGAGAAAAGCTTCTAGATTGGGAGCGATTATGGGGTGATTGTGTCCAAGAAGAGATCTGCAGACAGGGTCAGTCTGGGTCTCGTGTTAAGATTTTCGTGCTTTTTGTGTCACCAGTTTGGGCATTATGCTACTAAATTCCCTAATGGGAAGAAAGGGTCCAAGAAGGAGCAAGTGCCAACCTCCACAGAGATAGACGAGTTTCCTCATTTTGAGGACTTTTCACTCATTGCTTGCATGGCAAGCTCAGTGGCTACCAGTTTATGTATGTGGATAGCAATGCGTCTTGTCATATGATGGGAAATAAGAATTATTTCAGCAAACTGTTAGAAAGGGACATGTAGTTCAACATTGAGATGGGAGATGATGGGAAGTATTGGGTCGAGGGTACTGGTGCAATTTATTTTAGAGGGAGTTTGGAAACCCTTTGGATCTTAGAGTGTCCTTTACGTACTTGGGATTAAAAAGAACTTTGTTTCAGTTTCAACATTTGAGGATAAGGTGTACGAGGTGACCTTCAGACATGGTAGGGTTTTTATAAAACCCTACTCCAAAGTGGTTAAGTAGATTGCGGTTAGGCATAGGAGCCTATATAGATTACAGTTTGAGACAACCGCAAACTAGTAGAGGGATCCGTGACTCAAGCAGGGAGCTTGATGAGTTGTGGCATATGCACATGGTGCATCTGCACCATAATGCACTAAAGATTCTCATGGATATAACGACAGGGTTGCCACAGTGCAATGTGGACCAACATGAGGTGTGCAAGGGTTGCACACTTGGCAAGTATGCCAAAACCTCCTTTCTTGGTAGAGATAATAGGGCCAAGGGTATCTTGGATCTTGTCCATTCAAATGTTTTTGGTCCCTTTTCTGCAACATCCCTTAATGGCTACAAGTATTATGTCACTTTCATAGATGATCATTTGAGGAAGACTTGGATATTTTTCATGAAATAGAAGGATGAGGTCTTCTCGAAGTTTCTGGAGTACAAGGTCTTGGTTGAGAAACAAACTGGCAAGAAAATCAAGGCACTTACGTTTGATCATGGTGGGGAGTACATTGTAAATGCATTCAAGGAGTTGTGTGCCAAGGGGGGCATTATGAGGGAGTTGATCGCACCATATAATCCTCAACATAGCCGGTTGGAAGAGCGCAAGAATAGGGCCATAGTTGGAGCGGCCAAATCCATGTTACGTGACTAGGGGCTGCCCAAGTTTCTTTGGGCTAGGGCATGCCAAACAATAAATTTCTTATAGAACCGAAGCCCACAGAGTGTTGGGGCGAGTTACACCAGAGGAGGCTTTTATAAGAAAGAAACTAGATGTGTCACATTTGCAGATATTTGGTCGTTTGGTGTACTGCCATGTACTAGGGAGAAAAGGAAGAAGTTAGATCCCACAACAGAGAAGGGCATCTTCGTGGGTTACAACGAGACAACCAAGGCTTACGGGGTATATATACCAGCACTTAGGAAAACAACCATCAGGATATATGTGATGTTTGAGGAGGATAGGGCCTTCATGAAGTCCTTAGAGTGTGAGCAAACTACTGTATAGGAGGAGCAACAGGCTCCCAAGCACGAGGATCAACTACAATTGAACATGTTGATGGGTAGGCCGTATAGCACAAGGACACGGGGACGCGTAGTTGGAGGAGAGAGTGGAACCCACTCAAGCCACGACTCCTAGCACAGGGAGAAGGAGAGCGAGATGGGCAAAGCAGTTGATCTTGTTGAAGAATGTAACTAGGTTCGGCCTTCATAAATGTATTTGAGTCATTATGTAATGTACTTGTAAAAGAATGATTTTTTTATTATTTATTATTGTTACAATGACTTATTAAAGCATGGGTTCCATGCTTGGGTCATCTTTTATTAGTCAAAGTTCTCATTGTAGACTGCTAGGATTTATATTGAGTCATTAGAGTCCTTGTACATTTTATGAGACCCTTCTTGGGCTTTTGAATATGTAAAAAGATTTATTATTGAGTCAAATTAGGTATTTGACACCTCCACACCAAGTTGGCCTCAAGTAAATCAAGTCGGCCTCAAACAGGGCAATTTGACCTCACCTAAAACCTATATATACAAGCAGTTTGAATTCATTTGGATGCATCTCTCTCACAAGTTCGATATCCAACAGGAGGAGGCATAAAAGTGCGAAATTCCAAAAAGAGAAGAAGTGTTGGAGGGATCAAGGTTGAAGTTTTTGGGTATCTCTTTCTCTCTCTCATGCGAAGTTATTGGGCCAATTGCTGGATCGAAGTTTTATTGCTGGAAGGGTCGAAATTTTGAAAGTGTTGGGTCGAAGATTCTGCTGTTGGAAGGCCGAAATTTTGGATTTGCTGGATCGAAGCGCTGCTGCTTCAAGGTCGAAGTTCTAGGTCAAAATCACTGGAAGAGGAGGTTGACTTGGTGGTTGGAGGAGGTCTATGCCTAGGTTGAAGAGTCTCAAGAAAACTATTGAAGGAAGAGATTTTTGACTAGGTTTTTCCCTAGATAGGTGTTTTGCTTTTCCCTAGATAGGGGTTTTACCTTTGGCAGAGTGCCTACATCTTGTGTCTTGTGTTTTTTATGATCTTCATACACATAATTTGGTAATTTCCTGATGAAAGATAATATAACAAAGAAGTAGTGTCGACTAGATGCCTAGGAGGACATCTAGTCGACACTATGTGTTGATGGTAGGATCTCGAAGTAGGGAGGGTGGCGTTGGTCATGGAGCTCCGACCTCGGATATGCACCTAGATACCTGGGTTGGTGGCTAGCAAGTAAGCCTGATGGTACCTAGAGACAACTTTAGTCTATCTTAGTCCCAACTGGATAGATTGCCCTGGTCAGGAATTTAGTCCATGGCATTGCCGTGCCTAAGCTCTTCATAATTCATATGTTTTGAGATCTTCCTTGTACTTGTATATGTTGTTATGAATACCTCCCTAGTTAAGAGGGAGTGTTGAAGAATGTAACTAGGTTCGGTCTTCATAAATGTATTTGAGTCATTATGTAATGTACTTGTCAAAATAATGAAAAAGTTTTTTTTTTATTATTATTATTATTACATTGACTTATTAAAGCTTGTGTTTCATGCTTTGGTAATCTTTGATTAGTCAAAGTCCTCATTGTGGACTCCTAGGATTTATATTGAGTCATTAGAGTCATTGTAAATTTTATGAGACCCTTCTTGGGCTTTTAAATCATGTAAAAAGATTTATTAATGAATCAAATTAGGTATTTGACACCTCCACACCAAGTCGGCCTCAAGTAGATAAAGTGGGCCTCAAAAAGGGCAATTCGACCTCACCTAAAGCATATATATACAAGCAATTCGAATTCATTTGGAGGCATCTCTCTCACAAGTTCGATATCAAAGAGGAGGCAAAAGAGTGCAAAATTCGAAGAAGAGAAGAAGTGCTGGAAGGATCAAGGTCGAAGTTTTTGGGTATCTCTTTCTCTCTCTCATGCGAAGTTACTAGGCCATTTGTTGGATCGAAGTTTTACTGTTGGAAGGGTTGAAATATGAAAGTGCTGGATCGAAGATGCTGCTGCTGAAAGTGCTGGGTCGAAGTGTTGTTGCTTCAAGGTTGAAGTTGTTGGAAGAGGAGGCTGACTTGGTGGTTAGAGGAGGTCTGTGTCTAGGTTGAAGAGTCTCAAGAAAACTATTAAAGATATTTTTGACTGGGTTTTCCCCTAGATAGGGTTTTTTCCTTGACAAAGTGCCTACATCTTGTGTCTTGTGTTTTTTATGGTCTTCATACTCACATAATTTAGTAATTGCTTGATGAAAGATAATATAACAAAGAAGTAAAAGAAGCAACATAATTCACGAGTAATTATCAAGAAAGAGAATTCTAATCCTAGCTCTACTAGCATTGATTTCTCAACAGATCCAGGAGGTGCAAGAATGAGTTGGTGCTCCTAGCACATTAGTTCCACAAAGCAGACAATGACAAAGGTACATAAGATGTATGACACTTATGACGTTGTTGTTGGATGTCGAGCATTCCAGTTACCAGGAGGTTGCCATTCAACAGGTATGGAGAGATGCCATGGTAGAGTATGCCTCCATCATGAAGAATGATGTTTGGGAAGTGGTGTTGACTCCTGAGGCTAGAGGGAAAATTTGTGGTGGTTTCTCGTTGGGTCTACAAGATCAAGCATGGGGCTGATGGGAGCATCGAAAATATAAGGCAAGATTTGTGGCAAAGGGGTTCTTGCAGGTAAAAGGGATCGACTATGATGAGACCTTTGCCCTAGTGGCCAAATATTTGTCTGTTAGGACTATTATAGCGATTGTAGCTTAGATGGGGTGGAAGATCCACAAGATGCATGTTAAAACAACATTCCTCAATGGGGTTGTTAGGATGAGATTTATATTGAGTAGCCAAAGGGATTTGAGGTATGCGATAGAGAGACACATGTATGCAGACTAAAGAGGGCCTTGTATGGGCTCAAACAAGCTCCACGAGCATGGTCTGCTCAGATAGACAGTGACCCCTAGGGATTGGGCTTTGTTAAATACACACATGGCAACAACAACATAGGAAAGATAAACAGGAGAGTACTTTTATTATTAACAAATGATATACATTTATAGTACATTCATATGACCTTTGGTTTCGTATTCCAAGGTCTCTTGGACTTCCTTAGTCTATTCGGCTTCCACACTAACCCATAGAGGATTAGGTGTCCAACATTCCCCCCCTTAATCCGAAGGGTTATGTATGAGTCCAAGAAGAGAGTTGTAATACAAAACATGCAAAAATACATGGCAACACTAGGCTGAATATGCTCTCTAAAATGTTGGTATAAAGGGCGGTGGTTTAAGGATGACCACCAACATTGGAACGCTTAGTGCAGTTCCCAAAACTCTTCCAAATCTAGCATGAAGCTCAAGTCTTCTGCTAGAGGAAGTGCTTCTGATGTTTTGAAGAGGGAAACCTTCAACCATGAAAGGGAGGTCTCACCCCGCATAAAAGGGAGAATCTCAACCTGAAAAGGGAGGTCTCAATCTGTGATGGTTTAAGGATTACCAACAACTCTAGAATGCTTAATGCAATTCCTGGAACTCTTCCAAAACTGGCACGAAGCTGAAGTCCTCTGCTAGAGGAAGTGTCCCCAATTCTTTGAAGGGGTGTCACAAATTGAAGGCATGCTCAAGGGCATCTTTGTCTCTGGCTACAACTCTGAATTTGGCGTGGCAGGTTGTGGCTCAAGCTCGCTTGATGTGGCTTTGAAGCTTGTAGATGACCATCATTTCCCCCCTTGTCAGATAGAAGGTGAGATGATGGAGAAAACTCCACTGCAAGACTGTTCAATACTCTAGAACAAGTTTTGACATGTGACTGGAATATCTTCTTGGCTGTTGATGCCCATTGCCAAGAAGCGATCCATCCAAGATGAATCTTTGTTCTTGTAGGAGGTTTGTTTCTGAAGCATCTGTTTGAAGAATGAGTGGTTTTATGACAATGCTTACATGGATAAGATCAAAACAGTGATCTTTCAGATGGCCAACTCGGTCATAGTGTTGGCATTTCACAATCTTTTGTTGTTGCTGTTGCTGTGGAAGAGGGGTAGAATCTGGAACAGCTAGAGTTCAACTGTCATGAAGGAATCCAACACTCTAAAACTGAATGGGCTTTGAGTAATCTGGAATATGAAAGGACACGTCCTTGTCACATCCAAGACCTGTTCTGTGCTTGTTATGGACAAGCTCTTCCCAAGGTCTGATGGCTGACTTGGGAAGTGCAGATTGAATTTTTGCATCTGCATGTAACTCTACTGCTTTATTGGGCACTAGATCTGAATCAACTTGCTGCTTATGGGAGTCTGTTTCAATGTTCTGAACAGAAACAAGTTCAGAATGATGACTCATCTGTTTTAATTCTTCTCGCTGAAGCTGAGATTCAAGCTCCAAAAATTCTACCTTTTCTTGTTTATACTGCAGATAGGTTTTAATATCATCGAGAGTGTTCTTGCCGATTTTCACTGTATCGTGATCAGTGGAATGCATCAAAGTTTTCAAGAATCCTAATACTTCAGTAATTTGAGCCATATTCTCCATTGTCAAAGATACACCTTTTAAAAATTGATCACAACTATGACCCAATGCAGAAAAGTAACACCCACTCACAGTACAAAGACACAACAATATCCTCTATAAATGTGCACCAATTGACCAATGTGCAACTAGCAAGCACCAATTGCTGTAATGCATTCACAATCCATTACATAAGAATAAGAGTTCACTCATGACCAGGATATAGAATGCAATATGTTCTGACAATACAGACGACCAAACTTTCCTCCACAAAAGACTACTTTTAATTGCCAAAACAATCATTGCCTTCATACAGCCCACCAAACACTTATGCAGCAGTCGAAGTAACAAGGAATCAATGTATATATATGTAGATTGTGTTTGTATCACTTCGACCTCCAAATTTACACGTTGCTTGTATTTCGCATGACACACAAGCACCACAAAATTATGTTAATTGAAAAATACTGCAAGTATACAAACTTTAAGCCTTCTGCAATGTCTGGCACAAGGATATAAACTCTGGAAATGTATTTGTAATGTCACCCATGACTGTCAAGATTTGTGACTTCAATCTTTCGCGCCCAGTCCAAGAGGTAACCAACGATGTGAACATTCAAAGATGTTATTCAATATTTGTTATGACACCTACTTATCATCCTCTAGAATTTATCATGTCACCTAGAAACTATGGCTCAACAATAGACATATGGGGAGCAGGCTGCATTTTTTGGAAATTGTTGAAGTTGTCTTCTCCTAGAAAACTTTAAATAAGGCATATCTTCCATCAAAAGCACACCATGGATAAAGATCTTCAAGCTCAGGAGAAATTACCTGATTCTGAATTGGAGCGACTTCAGACGAGATGTGATATATTCAGTATAATTGGAACACCATGTTGGAATGATATCGATACTTGTGTACCAAATCCAAAATGGCGACACTATTTAAAGAACCTAACTGGAAACGTGAAGTGGATTATGAGGCATTAGACTTGCTCTCTCGAATGCTTCAATTCAACCTGTTGTTGACGCCAATCCTGGGACTGCGAGCTCAGTTCATGAAGAAGACTCGATTGTGGGAGAGGAGCCACATATCAATGCAGTACAGATGGAAAGCGTGGTTGCACTTGGGCAGCAAGCGGAGCTGCTTGTCGTCTCCAAATTCGCTGAGACACACCGCGCACTCGATGATTACTTTGGTCTGCGTCTTGAGGCCCTTCACAAGATCGTAGCTGAACACTGGAAAGCTTTCAATGATGGTCCTGTCGAGACCACGGTTGTCCCCGTTCTGCCTCCGAGCTTGTGCATTGGCCCCTCTCGTCCCTTGTCTCAGGCTTTCGTCTCCAGTGCCCACACACGATGCCAATAACTGGCGGAACTTCAATTCAGAACACAGGGTTCATTTCACCAGGACTTGTGTTCTATTCGAAGATGGCGAAGCTGGCAGGGCCTTATCCCGAAACACAGAGTTGCTCTCTTTCAATACAGAGAGCCCCCTAACTGTCTACATCAATTAGAACCAAGCTTTGAAGAGTGGTATGGTCATGAATAGTCTATGTAATGCCGTGCCAAAGCCGCAATCAGCAAGGTTTCAACCAAATGCACATAGGTCCAACTCACATATCTCAATCAAATCCAGATTTCACCTTCACGTCGTGTTCACCACATGTGTACACAAGCTCGCAAGGGTTTTGATCGCAAAACAATTTTGGACCTGCGCTCACCGAAGATGTTCAACGCTGCTCCAAGGCTCCAAATTCATGGCAGGACATTAATTGAACGAAGCAAATAGATCCTTCGACTTCGGCCTCTGACAGAGCATTCACAGATCCAGAAATGTCAGTGCATCATTCATGGAGGAGAATGTTCTTGCCATCAAAGGATCATCAAGAGGAGGCGTACAACGTAACTGTTATGACAACGAACAGTGGACAACGTAACTGTTATGTTGTGCCTAATGCAACAACATATTTGCATGCAGTATTATGGAAGGTGTTATACATATTAGAATATTTCTATAAATAGGGAGATGGTAGACAAATTCTGGAAAATCTGAAAATGCCCAAGCCTAAGCTTGTCTCACAGTATATATGCAGGGCAGGAATACGCCTGCTACTCTGATACCATGTTAAACACACACATGGCAACAACAACATAGGAAAGATAAACAGGAGAGTACTTTTATTATTAACAAATGATATACATTTATAGTACATTCATATGACCTTTGGTTTCGTATTCCAAGGTCTCTTGGACTTCCTTAGTCTATTCGGCTTCCACACTAACCAATAGAGGATCAGGTGTCCAACAGGCTTCACTAAGAGTGAAGTGGACCCCAATCTCTACTACATTGTTGTTGGAGGTGAAACGCTTATTCTTGTGTTATATGTGGATGATCTGATTTTGACAGATGTCGATAAGCTCATTCAGGAGTGTAAGGTAGATCTTGCAGACAAGTTTGAGATGAAGGATATGGGGCCGATGCACTATTTCCTGGTTTTGGAGGGTTGGCAGGGAGATGGGGAGATCTTCTTGGGGCAAAGCAAGTATGCCCTGAAGGTTCTGAGGAGATTTCACATGTAGGATTGTAGGCTGATGGCCACGCCTCTAGTCACAAACTGGAGAAGGTTGACACATCTAAGATGGAGCTAGTAGACCCCACACTTTACAGATGGTTGATAGGGTCGCTTGTGAATTTGGTAAACACGCGACCAAGTGTTTTGCAATTAACTCTTTAAGCCAATCTATGGTCGAACCTACCAGAGCGCATTGGGTTGCTGCCAAGCACGTATTGAGATATCTCAGGCGGATAGTAGAGTGCGAATTATTGTATAGACAGGTTGATGGGGTGAAGCTTGAGGGATTCACTGATGCAGATTGGGTGCAGAGTTCCATAAACAGGAAGAGCACATTAGGGTGCACATTCAGTGTTGGATCAACAACTGTTTCATGGTTTACCCTACAATAGAGATCTTTTACATTGAGCTCAGCTAAGGCCAAGTACATGGCTGCTAGTCTGGTAGGGTGCGAAGCTATCTGGTGAAGGAAGCTGCTCATGGGCTTGTTTGGAGAGGAGCTAGAGCCCACTATGATACACTGTGACAATCAGAGTTGCATCAAAATATCCGTGAATACAATGTTTCATAATCTCGCAAAGCACATCGACATACGTTATCACCACATTAGGGACATTGTTGTTTAGAGAGACATAATTACACTTTAGTACATACCAATGAAGGAGCAAACAACAAACATTTTGATCAAGGCCTGGCCATGGTGCAAATTTGTTTACCTCAAAGAGAAGTAGGTGTAGTGTTGAACACCTTTCTCTCTAAGCGGAAGTGTTGATTGGAGTAGAAGTAAGGGTTCTGCTTCCCTAGGTGCCAAGGCTAGCAGAGAGATCTACAAGACAACCACTTAGCAGAATATCAATTTATTTAACTATTTCCTAAAGTTAGACGTAGGAAAAATTAGAAATCCTAAGTTAACATATGTTTTAATCTCATCCCTTCATCAAGATCTAATCTCGGCTGTTGAGAGTGAAGGAAGGGCTTAGGTCGAAATTATAAGAGGAGATAGAGTGAATTAGTGGTATAGTTCGAAGAGCACAAGTAGTGTGTGCTAGCTTAGTGAAGGGAGAGACTAGGGTTTTAACAGATCACAGGGTTTCAACAACCACGAGGGAGAGATCGAGTGAGGGCCGAGCATGTGCACAGAGAGAGAGTTGCACGTCTGTACAAGGCGTAGATATGCCGATTTGTGCAACCATTTGGCAGAGCGAGTGCACAAAATGGAGATCAATTTATCTTGAAAGCTGAACAATTGTTTTCTTTTGGTGAAAGGGAAGTTTTCCCTTGCTGTAAAGATTTTGAAGATTGCCTTTTGCTGAAGATAATAAAAGGTACACTAAGTTTGCAAGGTTTCCTCGAAGTTGGGGTTTCCTTGGTATATCTTGTGTTTTATGTATTGAATGTGTTTGTCTTCTAATTTATTTCCGCTGTGCATGATATGTTAAAAAGTTCAATGTATTTGTAATTTACGTTTCCAGAACAATTGTTTTTGTATTTTTGGGTTTACACTTAGAACATTGCGAATCAATTAATTGCAAGTCAATTATTGGGTTTTAAGGAAATCTAACAACATGACCAAAAGATGGATAACGGATATGAAAGAGACTTTTAAAATAGAGTGGGAGGCTTCTTAGGGTTTTCTATCATTAATGTGGTCAATTTCTTGAAGAATCCCAAGGCATGTGCATCCTAGTGATCAAGTGATGAAATCTCCATATGAAAGTGTGCTTGTATAAATAAAGCACATTGGGCTTTGCACAAGTGATCAAGGTTGGCCCAATCAACATAGGAGAGTACAATAGTGATATATATATTTATTTTTGCATACAACATCCCTTTCAGTGGAGCTCTCTCACCTTATTTTGAGAAAATGGTTTGTGCCATTAATGTTGGACCAACATGGTATAAACCACACTTGGTTATGGGGAGCTATGAACCGGTTTGGGTAGTTCTTGGGTGTTCTTGGTTTAAGACTCTAGGGATATTATTGAGAATGATCAAGTTTTTTTGAGCATTGTTCAATGTTGAATGTCAATTGATGAATGCTTGAATGATTTGAGTTTAAATCATTGCTTATTCACATAAATCTTCAAGAATGTTTTTTACATATTTTTATATTATTCACATAAATAGAACTTTTATGTGCACCCTTGACATACCCTCATTCCTTGTGTCAATGAGTGCCATACCCTTACCCATACTTGTGCAACTAGACAACATAGGTTCCAAGCTTAACAACTGTAAAGAAGAGGGTGTCAACAAGATATCAAAGAGATGGATCTTAGCCTAGATGTCCTAAAATTGACGCTGATAACCTTTTTCTCCAGGTATGTTTGTTGAGCATTGGATAATTCTTGCGCTCTCCATGTGTTTGGCGACATGTGCTTAATTGCCTCTCGAGGATCCGTTAACTATGGCAATGCATTCGTTTACTAACACCTTTGGGTTTTGGCGTCACGATAATCATGATTCCATCATGTGGTATAAGAGCCAAAGTTCTCGAGTTCGAAACACCCCTAGCTTGCGCTGGGGGGAAGATTGTTGGCCATTGGATAATCCAACGCTTCCGGTGTGTTTCGTGACATGTGCTTAACCGCCTCTCAAGGATCTGTTAACTTTCGCGATGCATTTGTTTACTAGCACTTTCAGGTTTTGGTATAACGATAGTCATGATTTCATTAATGTTAATACTTCATGCCTCTATTTAATCTTCATTTTGTTGCCAGGATTAGGCTAATAGATTGACCAAAGAATATTACTCCAAGTTAAGAGTAGGATGACAAATTTTATTACCTCTTGTCATTTAGACGTGACAACAAAGTATTAATAATTAGATGCCTCTTTATTAGATAAGTTAAAGGCCATAATCTACAGTTGCAAAGTTGAGTTGAAGACCATGGTTATTACACGAGCTCAAAGTGTTGAAATATTTTTGGAGTTTGAGAACTTTGTGGGATAGGACAATGTTAAGTAGAAAAATGGCAGTTGTGATCCCTTGGAGATGGCAAATGCATATTTGAAATGAGTTCTTCTAGTTGCTCGATTAAAGTCGAAATGGAGTGGGCAAAGAGTGGATACCCTTGCTGGACTCCCATGTAGCTGTGTTCCTCAATTAAAGTCAAAACAAATTGGGCAAAGAGTGGATACCCTTGCTTGACCCCCATGAGGCTATGTAGTGGTGTGCCATATGTGTTGCGAATCTGGTATAGGCCCCACCAATAATCATTTGAGAGTTAACATGTCTCAGTGACTTGTCTTGCATTATCTGAAAATAAGAATGCCTATATTTGGATATTATTCTGAAAAGAGGGGAAGAGAGTTTAGGGAGACCTTTATAATTTAAATTTAGATGATTATGCTTTAATTGAAAGGAGATAGGTTTGTGTAGTATATTACATATCATGATATATTTATTCTTCTAGATGAAACAGGAACCACCCAAGGCAGAATTTTAGATTCAATAGACTATGTGAGGTTACACTAGTAATAGCCTAATAGGTAAAATGATATTTTGAGAAACTATAAATCCAAATATTTTGTGATATTGGCTTATGGAATTATTCTGCCTTTTGTCCATGAGTCTTCGTATGAATCCTTGTTGAATTTTGCATAAGTTGTATTTTCATACTCACTTGGTTGCGATGTTTTTTTCTTGGTAGGCAAGCAGGAAACATTATATTAGCAAAATTTTGTACAGAGAATACATCCAGAGAATCATTGAGGGTCCAGGCAATAGGACCCCGCCATTTGCCCCTGAAGGGGAAACCAAATAGGCTGCTAAGTAGAATAAAAGTCTGGTGCTGAGTCATGGTATATGCAAAAAACAAAAACTCAAACAATTTACAGCAAATTTTGTGCCAAAATGTCTGCGTTTGTAGCTGAAAGTGCATTCGTCTTTTTTTTAAGAGCAGAAGGGGATAAGAGCAACTGGAGCGAGGTCGATGACTTGGTTATGCTGGTTGCTTGACTTTGGGATCTGAAGAAGCTGGCTGGGCGTGAGTGAGGTCGACTTCGTCGCTTCCCTTGTTGACTGGATGATCCACGTCCGAAGTTTCCTCCACGATGAAACATCCATAGGAGCTGTGGCTGTGGGGGGAAGGCTGCTTGTCAATGAGATGAGCGTCAATGATTGGAGGCCTCATAGAACTGCCTTCCCTGACAATAGACTGCTCCTGGCCTCTATCTTGACCATGTCCTGCCAAGATGATGGAGGGAGAAGGAGAGCAAATTTGATGGGAGAGCAAATCTTCTGGATGTTGAGTTGAAGACTTGTCCGAAGGATGAAGTTGAGGACCCCACCTTTGGAGGAAAATCTGTGCCGATGGTTCGAGAAATGTGGCGAAGCGCAGTTCTGATGCAATTGACATAGGCATTGGATTCGACCACTCAACGTTCAGTGCCAGCACAAGCAAGCTCTAGGTCCCAGAGATGCATCACCAATAAGTTGCAAACAGCCCAGTGCCTGTCACCAAGTCTTCGCCTTTGGGCAACTTCCAAGGTAGCCACTTGGCTTCTGATATGCTCAGGGATATCAGGGTTGAAGAAAACCATATGGTTGCCGAGCTATGGAATGCTGGGAGGGCGTCCCCTCCCCCTGTTGCTGCGATGAGCACAACCTCGTTCCCTTACCATGGTGGCGTGTTGGAATACAAAATTGCTTGAGATGTGGGCTTGGGTGACAATGGTTGTGGGAGCTGGAGAATTCTGACTTCTCTTGGCTTCAAATCACTGTAAGGAAGAATAAGGGGAATGGTTGCAGAGCGGTGTAATTAATATGGCTGCGTGCTTAGATCTCGAGTGAGGCCAGACAGGAGAAGTAACTGTATGAAGGTGCAAATGAGATGGGCGGGACTAATCATTTTAACTCAAGATTTATTCGCATGGTTGAAACTTGAAATCAAGTGACACAGTGTTGCATGGCTGCCAATTGTTGGTAATAGTCATATCGACATTAAATGGAGTAGTGGGGCACAGTTGCAAGGGAGCACCTGGATCTGGGTGCACTTGTTTGCTATGTTATTTGTTTTATCTTTATGATTTAATTTTACCTTTCTAGCTTCTGACACATGTATTGAATCCTTTTTTTGGTGCCCAAGAGAAGCTTTTTAATGACTGCCATAAGATCGGTCATCAAAGTGGTCGACCCCAAAAATCTGAACAGGACTGAAACTGGGAAAAAAGGGGGAAGAAACTGGAGACAACACTAATCAATGAAAAAATATATAAAATATTAAATTTTTTAGAAAGAATATATATATATACATATGCATCCATATGAATTCAAATCATTTTACTACACAAATATGCAAAGTTCTCAAGTATATGGCAAGGGTGCATATAACCGAAATAGCACTGATAGCAATGCATTTGTGAACCAAAATACATCAACAAAGAGGCTCTAAATAGCCTCTAGATTCTAGAATCCAAAAGAAATAATGATACAACAAATAACTACGTATCATCAAAATCATTGCTTATTCTGGGATCCTAATCATCGGTATCACCCTCTTAAGTACTAAAATAAGTTCAAAGAAGCTTAACATGCCTAATCAATGAATCTACCCTAGTGAAGCATACGTTTTCACTAGGGTCACGACAGTGGAGTTCACCAATCAATGCCACCAAGATCAAGGTACATAGAGGGCTTGGTTGTTTTTATTAAATATGAGTTGCATACTCTCATATGTGATAGAATCCAGTGGAAATGTTGCAATGCTGCCAATGTTGCCAATCCTGAAATCTTGAAAACTATCAAGTCTGCTGAATTTTGAATGGGATCTAAAATTATACTTTGCCCCTGTGAAGTCCAATGAGGTTGGATCCTGAAACAATCAATGGTAAGATGAAAAATTTGAGTAAAAGTTGACATTCTTCGTCTTTCCTTTTCTATCTTTCTTTATCTTTCCTTGACATTCTCCTTTATCTTTCCTTTTCTTTCCTTTTACTTTAAGAATTTAATATTGCCATTAATAACTAGGGTTCGTTTTTGTGTTTGTTTTGTTTCGTTTTTGTTTTTTTAATCAAATTTGAGTATTGGTGGTCCCTAGCCATGCTATAGAGAACTGGCCTGTTTGGTGCTTTCAGGCTGGTTCCGTACAGAACTGGCTGGTTGTGTACAGAACTGTCCATTTCTAGTCCAAAACGCTGAACCAGACTGGTTGGACCAGCCAGTTTTGCTGGTTCTGGTCCGGTTTTGATAACAATGGTTACTGCAACTTGGATTATTAAGAAAGAGTTGATAAAGCTTATTTGCTTCTTTCTATCTGCAAGTAGATTATTCGATCTGGTTTGATTTTTAATGTGCAGAAAATCATTCTTGTTATTTATAAGGAAAGATGCGGAATTTTACGTTTTTAAATTTGAAACTGACATTTGTTGTTCTTCTTTTGCACTTTATTTTATTCAGCTGAACTATATGGCTGAGAGATTACCCGCAGGAGTGTATGAAAATGATAGGCAAAGGCCAGCTTATCCTCGTGCTCCAAATGGTATTCAGTGTCCAATTGTTTCAAATACAGACCAGAGAGTTGGGAAGGAAAGTGAACTGCCAAATACAGCAGAGCACTTACCTGCTATTTCTGTTTCATATGCAACTGGTGATGGTGAGACAGGCAGTGTCGTTGAATCACATCCTTGGCAAGATAGTAAATTTGCTACATCTGAAGGTCCTATGGAAGTGCAAGGTATAAGGTCTTCTAGTGGTGAAGAAAGCGTGTCTTTGACCCCCCAGGATATGGAGAATTTCAATAATATGTCAATTTCAGTGGGAAATGGGCATGAAGTAGAAACAGAGTGGGTTGAGCAAGATGAACCTGGTGTTTACATAACCCTATTGTCACTTTCAGATGGTACTAAGGAACTGAAACGTGTGAGGTTCAGGTATTAGCCAATTCCTTGTTCTGTCCTAGAATTTTCTTTAGTCTGTCCCTTTGATGTTTATAATGTTAAATTGACAACCATATAATGTGTAATGTCAAGGGAGTTGTTCTGTTCTAAACTCTCCATTATAGTAAAAAGTGGTTAAGTGTACATTATGACGTCAGTACTTTGTGATGTTCTTGTTTTTAATGCAATGCCTGTGTCTTATGTGCAGTCGTAGAAGATTTAGTGAGCGGCAAGCTGAAAATTGGTGGTCAGAAAATCGTGCAAGGGTGTTTGAGCAATACAATGTTCGAGGGTTAGACAGGCCAATGAATGAAGGCACAGTGCAGTCGATGCCTATAAATGAAGAGAAAGTTGCTTTGCCTCACCTACTCTAATTCAACAAAGACTCCCAACTTTTGATTGTGGGTCAGCTTCATCTCTGGCATCTGGAACCGCAGGTCAGTAAACAGGTGACTGCAAATTTTGATTCTGAGAATATCTAATGCTTTTTAATGGATCACACCAGCCATGATGTTTGAGAAATGGCATGACATTTCAATTTATGCAGCACAGTAATTGTGGAAGAATTAGACATTAAGTCCGGAGATAGGAACAAGTGCATTAATTTTTGAACTGGTTGAGCCTGAGTTGGATGACTTGTTTGAGCAGTATGCTGTGAACAGATTTTATTGAATTCAACAGTCGCTGCTTTGCATCAAAAGTTGGCCCCAATTGGTGTGCATCTTGTTTGCAAGTTCCATTACCCAGGAAGTATTATGAACATGGCATCTGGTGTATTACTATGCGGGCTGAATGAGAGCAGGTAATGGCCGCACTGTGATATATTTAATGATGATATTGCAATTACAGTTATTCAGATGCTTCTGAAGAAAACAAGATCCTGGATTGTGATGGGAGGCATTCTTGTATAATATATATTTTATTGAAGTTGTAGACCTTATTCATTCTGAATCATTCAATCACCCTTTGTGGTGACTGTAAATTGTAATCTAGGGCTGTGAAGGTCTGCTACACTGCCCTGCTGTACACTCAATGTAACCAAGTGCTGCTGTTTTGCAGCTTTTCCTGGCTCTTTGATGTGCATTCATTTTTTCTTTAAATTCTTTCAACCGCTTCATTGAAGTGTAACTGATCATAATTTACATGATTGAAGGAAGCGAGTGTGTCCTGTGGGATAGTTTGGCTTCATTTCCGAAGGATGATTGTTTTTGTCATCACAAAAGCCTAGACAACACAAGGACATGAACAGAATTTCGTTTTTTCCTTTTGAGATAAAAGCAAGTTCTTCAATTTCTGTCAAAAGACTTAGTAGGGAAAAGCATCGGTTTAACATTGCATCTGGAATAGAAACAATCAATGATAAGTCCCCTATTTCCTAGAACATAATTCCTAGGAGAACAATGAACAAGAGCAGTGTGCTGCATTGGTTTGTCAAGTGTTCGACCCAACTCGCACTGGAAGGATCTGAATGTGGTTTTAGCTTTGCAGCAATCACATTACTCTTTTACATCTTTATTGTTTTATGGTGATTGCATGGCAAATAACAACTGATATAGATGTCTATTTATGTCTCAAAGTAATTGTAGGATTTAGAAAACACAGTCAATACTGATTTATTGCACCTAGAGTCAAGTTGGGGGAAAGTTTTCCTATTATCACCAGCATAAACACAGTTGGAGTCTGATGAATGCAAGGGTTAATTTGTGAGATGCACTATAAAATTAATACCCAAGTAGGAACGTTTAGGGAAGGTTTTAATTGCTCTTATGGTGAGGAAAATTGCCTACGTAGGGAGTAAAATGAACCTGAGAGTTACCATATGAGATTGTGAGTTACTGCAGTGTTCATTTTGTTGTGGGATAAGACACTATAATTTTTCACCTTTTAATTGGAGCTCCTAATTTATTCGGTATTTTGTTTTGATGTTTGCAACCATTATGCTCTGTGATGGCAGAGATGCCATTTTAAGTCTCTTTAATTATCTGACATAATGTCATGCTCTGGTTAGTCTTAAATTTTTCTCATTGCGACAAATCAGAAAATCGATTTAATTGCGGTAATACATCCAGATGGTGACTGGGTTCAGTTGTTATACTTCAGTAGAAGATTCACTCCCCTTGTGATGTGAAATGCAATATGCATGGTGTTTTATGAAGTGAATGGGGTATGTTTCAAGTTTCAACACAATGCAATCCTAATTTATATGTTTAAAGCCTTTATTTGACTGGTAGCTCTAGGAATAAGTGTCCAACTATCTGAAGAATGACCCTGAAATTTACAGTGCTATGCATCTTTTCTCGCATCTTGGTGCCATAACGATTTACTTGGATGTTTGAAGCTGGATTGATATTTTGACGGCTGTGTCTCTATCGGCGTTAATATTGTTTCTCTCTTTTCTTCTCTCCATTTTTTCCGAGAGTTTTGAGGTCAGTCAATTGGCAGACCCTATGGCTTGAGATTGGCCATGGCAACATCCTTTTACCTATCAAAATGTTATATTTTCCAAGCGATAAACATATATGCACAGTAAACACTTTTTAATGCAACAAACTTTTGCCATGATAGAACCCCTTACCAGTGAATCAAAATGGTATGTTTTCTAAGCAATAAAACACTTCTGCGCAGTTGAATGCTTTAAACATATCATATTTTGTCCATGATAGAACCCATTACTATTGTATCAAAATAGTATATTTTCTAAGCAATAAAACACATTTGCATTTGAGAGATATTGAATGTCACAAACATATAATGATGTGAGTTTGAATGGGTATATTGAAATTCCCCCTAAATTCCAAGGGACAGTAAAAGGGTCGATGACGAAAACATCTTACTTTTTGTGAAATTTCTTAAAAGACACATGATTTAGTCAATATACACCATTTGTGTTTGCACGGATAATAATATAAAAATAAATATTTAAAATGATAATTATTTTTAATAAAAATGAACAAGTACAATCTAAATTCGGAAAATGCCAAAAATAGCTTATTTTTCAGAGCATCTTAATGCCCTGAGAATTGCACTTGGGGATATAAACTACATTCAAATGAATGTTACATAGTAAATTCTCCCCACCATTTGGGGATACATTCCCTACATTTTCTTGTATATAGGACCTATCCCTTGTATAGGGAAGTCCCTATTTGGAAGGGGATGCCTTAGAGATTGTGGAGGAAAATTTTCCAGATATTTGCTGTCCAAAATTAGGTTGGTCCAGGAGATGTTTAGGACCTATCCCTTGTATAGGGAAGTCCCTATTTGGAAGGGGATGTCTTAGAGATTGTGGAGGAAAATTTTCCAGATATTTGTTGTCCAAAATTAGGTTGGTCTAGGAGATGTTTCTTTTCTGGATAGTTTTAGGGATGTTTGGATGCCCTCTCTATTGAAGATGTGTAGCTTTGGCACTCCAAGAAAAATAAGAAAAATACCTATTAGTTAACTCAGAGATTGACAAGTATAATTTATGTAATCCTTGTTAGAAATTGTGTAATATGATTTTTATAATGGGGGATGAAATCTCATGGTCTAAAAGAGACAAATACAAAGAAACATCTAGGAATAAAACTTACATCTAAATCAATGTTGCATGAGAACTTGTCCCTAGCGATGTGCAGATAATTTATGTAATCCTTGTTAGAAATTGTGTAATATAATTTTTGTAATGGGGGATGAAAGCTCATGGTCTAAAAGAGACAAATACAAAGAAACATCTAGGAATAAAACTTACATCTAAATCAATGTTGCATGAGAACTTGTCCCTAGCGATGTGCACTCTATGTTTCCCCATCTCTTGGGACTTGAGTACTACAGAGGGAAGTAGTTTGGAAGGGATGTCCCTTAGACATTTTTGAAAAACATAGGGAGATGTGGGAGGTTTAGACATTTTTGAAAAACATAGGGAGATGTGGGAGATGCCACTTGATGGTTTCAAGGATATTTGGATGCTCCTTATCAAATTAGTGTGCTTGTGGCATAAATACTATTTGATCCTCGATAGATATTATCTATGCATTTTTGTACTATAGTATTGATGTATATTTTATAATGGGGATTAATTAAAACAATTTTTACTTTTAGTTTGCTCAAGTTCTTGTACCTCACATCTACTTTACAAAAACAAGGCTTTTCTAATTGCTATTCAAGAATTGTTACATTTATTGAGATCTATTATAGTCCCATATATATATATATATATATATATATATATATTATTTTTAATATTTATCCTTTTGTGCATGTGTAACAAAAACATGGGTATACTTTAACCCTGTGCTCAAAACTTGTTTGCCATCCCCTTGTTCCCATCTCTTCATAGACCATTCTCTTTTATCCCTTCCTCTCTTACCTTGGTAATCGAACCCATGTGTAACATGTTTTAAATCCTTGGTGTTAATATTTTACTTCAATAAATAGGTTGTCCACTTCATTCTCCATTTTAGAGCTTTGCTTCTCTAACACATTTGTAACAAAAGCTTGGAAAGGATGTTATGGATGCTTCAAAGACCAAATACTAATTGTAGATTATTCATTGGTTTGTATGTTTAGTGGAACAATTAATATTCAAAAGCCAAAACATAAAATTGTTCTCTTTTGTTGGAAGAAGTTTATATTGATTTGTGAGGGTATTGTTGCCATTTTTTTGGTATTTTCAAATCATTTGCAAAGGTTTACAAGGGAGTGCCAAAATATGCATTTGATGTTACTTATTGAAACCTTATAGGTAGAGTGATGCCCAAATGCCCTCAGGCATCCTCAATTTTGGTAGGGGATTCCCTGGGAACATCCCCAACATCTCTGATGCTATACAAAATCAATTATTGGTGATCCTTACCCACTCTAGTCCCTTAAGAAGTGGGAACTCAAATGATGGGTACCTAATGTAGGGATGCCTCTTTGTGCAACTATGGCCATTAGCTATTTAATAGGTATGAGATGTTATGTTTTGTTTTAGAATTAATGTATAATGACTTGTGAATAACTTTTCAGATAAGTATCCTTAGCAATTCCAAAGTCCCTCAAGAATTGGGAACTCAAATGATGGGTACCTAGTATGGGGATGCCTCTTTGTGCAACTATGGTCTTTAGCTATTTAACCCGTACACTATGTTATATTTTGTTTTAGAATTAATGCGTGATATTTGTGACTTGCGGATTAGCTTTCAAGATAAATAACACAATTTAGATTTATAGTTGTTTAATTTATATCACTTAAACATGTTTACGAGAAAACTTTAAGACAACTACTTACATCTACTTTTTATTTACGTAATGTACAAAACTCTAAAAGGATGTTGTGTGATATCATCATTGACATCTTTGTGAATTAATCATTGTAACAGATGTAAGTTAAACTTTTAGACCAACTCATCCTCTTGATGCTTCCCATTTGTCTTCTTCATGCATCACTTGGTCGTCCACACTATGATTTTATAGCTTGGTTAGTGTTTCCTGTCGTCCTCACATGAGACGTGTTTTCATAATGATTGCGACTTGTAGGTCTCTTTAGTTTATTTTAACCTACTTTTTTGTCCTTTCAATTTGTTGCAACATCTCAACTTTTTCCATCACATGATTGCACTTCTCATAGTCTCCACAACATTTTACCTAATGATGAGTCTCACTCATGGACTTCATATCTTTTCTGGCAATGATTATTTTGTTGTTTGAGCTTCACATACATTTATGCAAATTCAACCTCATAAATATGTACTCAAGTCCTCTTGCATTTGAGGTTGACGATCTAGCATGAATTTTTTTATTCATCATGGAGTCAAGATACAACTTGTTTGTTAAATATGTTTGTTCTTCAATTCTTCTTTAAACTTTATCTTACATTGTTTGGTGGATTTGGCTTTCAACTATAATCATTGATTTTATAACAAAACTGTATTTTGACTAGGTATTAATCCCTTATTGACAGATATTTTTGATGAGGAAATGATCAACTTTGAAGAAAGTACTCATAGAAATTCCATATCTACATTTTTATAGAGGTGGCCCTTCCCTTTCTCAAATAACAATCCTTTATTGATTTTATTGAATAGGATGGTAAAATGCGAAAAGCTCCATTTAATATTTTATTTTCAAGAAGACATAAAGATTTCTTACAATTACATGTATTGCTTGAGATGTTGAGAAATCTAGGGTATTAGCATTAGGTGATTTCTCCTTTATTAGTGACTACTTGTGAATGCTTGTTAGTTCTTTAAATTATTATCTTCTTCTTGTTACATTATTAGTGTTCTTCTTCATCAAACAATAACCAATGCATGAACATAAATAGACAAGAGACATAGAATGTAGGCTACGAGCTAGGGCTAAAACCCCTCAATCTTTGAGAGGAAAACCCGCACAAATTCTTTTTATAGAGATTTCAATTGACGAAAACCAAGACCAAGACCCTTGACCTAGTAGCCTCTCCAAGACGAAGACACAAGTCCTTCTGACAATTAGCCTTCTTCGATTCTCTTCCACTTCGATCGTCTTCGTATCTAGGCCTTCCCCATGTTATAATACCGAGACCTTGTTACATGCTAGTGATCACCTTCCTGAGTTAGCACTGAATCCTCTTTGCTGTAGGACATAGATTATACCGAGATCATCACTATGGTATCTATACCCTTGACCAACTTGTGATCTTCTATTGAGGCATCGAAACCTTCCTTTCGAATTACTGTCCCCGTGTTTGGCCCTTAATCTTCTTCCTTATTCCTTCATTCCTTATTCGAATTGATCTATGCATTTTTGTAAGTTTTAATCCTGTATAGAAATTACCTGCAGACGAATTCTAAAACACAGAAAAATAAACAATGCGAGAGCACAACACATAAAACACATATACACAGAGATTTTCCCATTGGATCCCAAAACCGAGACTACCAGCTTAATTTTTCATTATGTTCTTTTCAATGTTATAATACATATTTATACATGCCGAAGCATCCACTACCATGGACCGAAAACCATCACATCTAATACAATGAACCGAAACCATCGCGTCTAATACCATGGACTGAAAAAATATCGTGTCCAAGAAACATGTGCAAAAATCATGCACAAAACCATAGGTGGGTCCGCCCAACCTAACATAGGGTCCAAAATCAAAATTTTCCAGGGTGCTACCCCAGACCCGTAAAGTGGGGTTACAGGTACCCCTCAAACCCCCTGTTAATTACATGGAAAGAATATAACACAACCCAACATTCTCCCACTTGTTGTTTTCTTTTCACAGGGGGTCACAGGAGAGCTTAGCCATTTTTCCAGCCCTGAAACGCCCATTGTTTCTCTACACCAGGAGAACTTCTCAGAGCTCACAGATTTTGTCAATGCATCTGCAGTATTCTTCAAAGTTTCCAACTTTACCAACAACACCTTTTTGTCTTCTATCATATCCCTCACAAAGTGATACTGAACATCAATGTGCTTTGTCTTTGAATGATACGCAGGGTTCTTTGCCAAGAAAATTGCACTTTGGCTGTCACAGTCTATCCTTATAGCTTCCTGTACTAACCCCATACTTCAACACAATCTCTGCAACCAAACTGCTTCTTTGCTTGCATGAGTGGCTGCCATGTATTCTGCCTCTGTAGTTGATAGTGCCACTACAGATTGTTTCTTACTCAACCAAATGATTGCACCTCCAAATAGGTTAAACACATACCCACTTGTAGATCTTCTCTGATCCAGATCTCTAGCCCAATCCGCATCAACAAAGCCACGAATATCCAACACTTTGTCAAATCCTAGTCTTCCTTGGTAGCACGAATCATAATCACTAGTGCCACGCAAATACCTGAAAACCCATTTCATTGCTGTCCAATGCTCATTTTCTGGTTTTGACATAAACCTGCTCAATACTCCTACTGCATATGCAATCTCTGGTCTAGTATAGACCATTGCATACATCAGGCTACCCACTGCACTTGCATATGGAACACATGACATATCGTCTTCCTCTTCTTGTGTCTTGGGACACTGTTCATCAGATAAATTTACACCTACAGGAATATGAACCTTCACTAGTTTACTATCTTGCATATTAAATCTCTGCAATACTGTCTAGACATACTTTCTCTAGTTTAACCAGAACTTCCTCTTTTCCCGATCTCTTTTAATTTCAATGCCCAAAATATAGTTTGCAACACCAAGATCTTTCATGTCGAATTTGGAGGACAATTGACTCTTCAAATTCTATATAATTTCTTTGCCATTTCCAACCAACAACATATCATCCACATACAAGACCAGATAAATAACACGGTTACCAATTAATTTAAAATACACACAATGATCTATTTTGCTTCTGGTGAAGCCAAGTCCCTGTATAAATGTATCAAATTTTTGATACCACATCCTTGGTGACTGTTTTAACCCATACAAAGACTTCTTTAACTTGCGTACTAGTTCTTTCTTACCCTTCACCGCAAAGCCTTCAGGTTGTTTCATGTAGATCTCCTCTTCTAGATCCCCGTGAAGAAATGCTGTCTTCACATCCATCTGTTCTACCTTAAAATCAAAAGCAACAGCAACAGATAAAAGTAATCTAATAGAAGTTACTTTGACAATAGGAGAAAAAATATCACCAAAATCAATTCTCGGCACCTGGGAATAACTTTTTGCTACCAACTGAGCTTTGTATTTCTCCACTTTTCCTTCTGCATTTGTCTTCTTTTTGAACACCCATTCGTTGCCAATGGGTTTCCTTCCCGCTGGAAACTCCACCAGATCCCAAGCCTCATTTTTGTGCAAAGATGCCATTTCATCAACCATGGCTTCTTTCTAGAGTTTTCCATCCTCTGAATCCACTGCTTCCTTCATAGTTCTGGGATCATCATCAGTGATAGATAAAGAAAAATTTGAACAGAAAGCAGATGGACTATACCTTTTTGGCTACTTTCTTTCTTGAATTGATTTTCTCACAATGGGAGTTTGTGGCTCTTCATCTTCTGATTTCTCCTCTGCTGTAGAGTGATTCTTCCTCCTTTAGCTCAAACTCTTATCTTCTCAGGTTCTTTTCGTTGGACTTCATGTTTAATAATATCTTTCACCTCTCTGAACACCACATCTTGGTTTTACACAACCTTCCGTGTGACTGGGTTCCAAAGCTTATAACCCTTTAAACCATCCTTATACCCAATAAAGATGCACTTTTCAGATTTACTATGTAACATGGTTCGTTTCTCCTTTGGAACATGTACATATGCATCACATCCAAATACCCTCAGATGTGAAAGAGAGGGTTTCTTACCAGTCCATACCTCTTGTGGAGTCTTATTTTCCAACATTGATGAAGGTGACCTGTTGACTAGGGAACATGCAGTATTCACCACCTCCGCCCAGAATTCCTGTCCTAAACCGACACCATTGAGCATGCTTCTTGCCCTTTCCATCAACGTCTTATTCATTCTTTCTGCAACATTCATTTTGCTGAGGTGTATATGGAGTAGTCTTTTGCCGTGCTATACCACACTTCTTATAGAATTCTTGAAATTCCTTGCTGCAAAACTCTCCACCATTATCTATCCTCAACATCTTTATCTTCTTCTCTGTCTAGTTTTCCACCAGAGCCTTGAATTCATTAAACCTGTCAAAGACTTCAGATTTCTTCTTAAGGAAATATATCCATGTATTCCTTGAGAAGTCATCTATAAATGATACATAGTACACAGACTTACCTAGTGATGGAACCTTCACAGGTCCAAACACATCATTGTGCACAAGTTCTAATATCTGTTTTGCCCTCTTACTACCAGAGGGGATCTCACCCGATTCTGCTTCCCAAATACACAATTTTCACAGAAATCAAAATCCAGAGAGCTATTACTCATACCTTCAACCATACCTTTACCATGACGTATCCGAAGGCCTTTTTCTCCAATATGTCCAAGCCTTTGATGCCACAACATGGTCTTCTCTCTAGAGACCACTAGATTTTCTGCGCTATTTTCAGGAACCACGAAACTATTGCACCCATCAATAACAATGCTACCTTGCAGCTTGTACAGAGTTCCAATTCGAACTCCCCGCATCAATACCAGTGCTCCCCGAACCATCTTATAGGTATGCTTTTCGAACACTGTTTTTACACCTGCATCATTCAGCTTGCCAACAAAAATCAGATTTCTGGCTAATGTAGGAATATGTAGAACACCTGGAAGCATTCTAACCCTTCCACCTTGCAACTTCAAATTTATTTTTCCGCGACCAACGATTCTAACCTTCTTGTCATCCCCCAAGAAGACATCACCACCATCATATTTCTCATACTCGCAGAACCATTCTCTATGGGGAGTGTAGTGAAAGGATGCACCCGAATCAATCAACTATGCCTCATGATCTACATGTGTACTTGAAGAAGCCAAGTACACATCCCCTCCTTCATCTGAGGTGGTTTTCGCCTCTGCAGAAGAAGCCTTATTAGATCCCTTTCCTTTGTCAGGAGCTTTAGATTTACAGTCCATTTTGTAGTGCCCTTTCTTTCCACATTTCCAGCACACCACCTTTACAGGGTTTCCTGGAGATTTAGATCTCCCACTCGATGACTTATTTTTGTTTCTGTTCTAGGTCCACCCTCGTACAAACAAGGCATCACCATTTTGGCTCTGCATATTTTTCTGTCTCATCTCCTCCGTCAGCAAGGATGAGACTATTTCATCAAAATGCAAGGCAGTTGCATTGCTACCTATTGCAATAACCAGACTATCCCACGAATCTGGTAGAGAACACAACAAACTGATGCATTTATTTTCATTTGAAATTTTAATATCAACAGATGTTAAATGACTTACCACAATATTAAATGCATTCAGATGCTCTGTTACTGAGTCTCCATCTTTTATCCTAAGGTTATACAACTTTTTCCACAGGAATAGTTTATTCACCAGAGACTTAGATTGGTACAAAGTCCCTAACTTGTCCCAAAAAGCCTTCGCCGTAGCTTCCCCTGATACATTCAACAATACTGAATCTGAGACACACAATTGTATTATGCTCTTTGCCTTCCGATCCAACTTCTTCCATTCTTCATCGGACACTTCCATTGGTTTAGTACCCGGATCTACCGTGATCCACTGGTCTTTATCCACCAATAGATCCTCCATCTTGAGTTTCCACAACTCAAAACTCTTACCATTAAATTTCTCGATCTCTATCTTTCCACCACTCGCCATCTTTTTTCACCACCAGAATTGATCTCGCAGATCTCCCACTGAACAGGGTTTATCACAGGCTCGAACGAAACCCCTCAGCAACAAAGGCGTCCCCCTGTAGCTAAAAACACTTCTGATACCAAATATAGGTTTTAACCCTTTACAAAAATTACCTGCATACGAATTCTAAAACACAGAAAAATAAAAAATGCAAGAGCATAACGCATAAAACACATATACCAGAGATTTTCCCACTGGATCCCAAAACTGGGATTACCAGCTTAATTTTTCATTATGTTCCTTTCAATGTTATAATACATATTTATACATGCCGAAGCATCCAATACCATGGACTGAAAACCATCGCATCCAATACCATGGACCGAAAACCATCGCATCCAATACCATGGACCGAAAAACCGTCGTGTCTAAAAAACGTGCAAAAATCATGCACAAAACCATAGGTGGGTCCGCCCAACCTAACATAGGGTCCAAAATCAAAATTTTCCGGGGTGCTGCCCCGGACCCCATAAAGTGGGGTTACGGGTACCCCTCAAACCCCCTGTTAACTGCGTGGAAAGAATATAACACAACCCAATAGTTTTTGACACTGAAATCAAATAGATCCGAAGTCCTTTTGACAAAGATAAGAACTTCACAGAGATATGCGAAAATCTGATTGTGGAAATACGAAGTGTGTTCACGCCTATATATAGTGGTTTCCTTCTATAAATAAGCCGAATTGAGCTTGTTGAATAGGTGTGTCTATTTGAGGTGAGCCGACATGAGTCATTACTTCATCTTGTAGGCCGAAATGAAGAGAGAAAGAGTTGTGCTTATCGTTGGGGGGTTTTATAGATTTATATACATTTGAGACATGCTCAAAAAGAGCTCTTCATACATGACATTGACCCTTTGACTTTCAAGACAAATCCTAAGGCTCTCAATGGGAGCCATCTATATAAAACTTTTGCTCATGAAACCCATAAACTTTTGCTCATGAAACTCATGAAGCAAGGCATTACAAAAATAATTTTATTTACTTCTTTTCATCATTTACAAAGATCATAATTACATGTCATTATGATGATTGAACCTAGTTACATTTTACAATAATCCCTCTTAACTAAGGAGGTATTCATAATGGTACTTGGTCATTCTTAATCTGAAGAATTTCTCATAGGAAGATTCAGATTGGTAACCCATCTGTTTAGCATCATATCAACCAATATTGTCACATAGCAATGCCTTTACTAATAACTCTATCCACATGATTAGAGCACAATGTTGGCGAGACCAATGATTTATAGACACTCCCATCATTGTCTCTCTCGGAACATACCCTACCCGAGTACTTAGGATATGTCCCATGAGGACTATTCTTATCTTAGACTCCCTATCCCCTAAAGAATATTGATCCTCCACGACTACTTTTCTGTTGGATGCCCCATCTCATTCTCAAAGAGTATCAAATGCCAAATGATTACCCAATCCTCTCATTCTGTCTTCCCAGGTGAAGACCAGAATGCTGTGTCTATCTCTACCTCTCAATTAGGGAGGACATATCTATTCCACAAAGGAATTTACTCATCCCTACACAGGGAATGTACATAAGCTTCCTCTTCGCTCAGGAATTTCTAACTTTCTTTCAATTAAGAAAATTTCTAGGCTCCCTCTCAAAATAGGGACCTTCAGCAGCCTTTCAGGTGGAGATGATGGGGCAACTAGCTGCTTGAAAAAAATCCTTTCTTTGATGTCATGATTTTCTTATTTGTTGCGAAGTCTTCGTCTTTTGGGGATTTCTTCATAGGGCACAAACTATCCATCACTTTCATCCATCAATTATGTCATCATTCATTTCATCGGAAAGTGATCCATCAATCTTCATTTGGCATTAGTTCATGTTTTGCTAACTTCATTAGGCTTTCTTTTCCGGAAGGTTCTTGCATCCTTCTACAATATTCTTCATGGAAGATATTCATAATTCTCCCCTTAGGTAGTCTTGCATAAGCCCATCCAGATACTAGTTTATAAATAATGAATACTTAAATCATAATTACCTTTGTGATGGTCTTTCATCATGACATATTCCAATGTGTATCAACATCCTGCATACATGTTGACATATCTTCCAAAGATATCCATTGTCAAGGGTCTCCATCTTTTTAAGACTTCCATCAGAGTCTTCATATTTTTCTGGGAGATTTCCTAGTCAAACATTCTTGGTCTTTCAGATGTTGATTTCCTTTACCATGGTTGCATACCTCACAACCTCTTCCTTCATTTCTTCACACATGATATTCCGAGGAGCTTCGGTTCAAAGTTCCTAAATCAAAGTCATCCACCTCATACTCCATATGAGGACATATTATGTTGATTTCATCTAGTGTGACCCATGCCTTTCGACATTCTTTCATAGGAGGACTTTTGATCATGCTTCTCAAAATAGAGTAGTGATCCAAGTTACTTGCAACCATACAACATGACTATAAAATCACATACAAGCATTACCAACAACTTCCTTGATTGAAAAGATCTTCAACCCCTTGATCTGCTTCATCTCTTATGTCATCATACCATCATCCCAGAATTCCACAAGTTGGAGTTCTTGATGAAACACTTGCTTCCACTCTAGATCGGTGAATCCTTCGATAAGGATTCCATCATAGAATCTTGAGGATCTTGCATATCCCTATCCAATAAATGTTCCCTTTTGTATGACGAGACTTGTCCTGGATGACTTCTTTCCTCCCTTTGGTTCTTAATAAGGTTCACAAGAGCTATAACCTTCATAGTGCCCTACCATAGACTTTGTACCATCTTTCCTTCATGTTTTCCCCATGAGCTCTTGCTTCTAATGATTTTCCTCTTCCTTGGACTTCCTTCTTTCAACTTCCTCCACTTCTTTGTTGAAATGGACTTCTTCTCATCTTTCTTGTAATTTCCCTACTTGAGCTTAGGAAAATCTTTCCTATAATGTTCATAGCATCAAATCTTAGCTATGTTCTTCTATCCTTTCGACAAATGTATGAATACTTTTGCCCTCAACTTGCCTTCTTCTATCTTGCATAGAAACCACAAGTTGTTGAAGGGGATAGCCTTCTTATCCTCATAGACATTGTTACCTTGTTCATCACTTAGTGCATTTAGAACAATGAGGATTATCTCTCCCAGATCTTGCAATTGAGATCTTATGAAGATAACCCTTTCTCCTTTGATTCCTTCAATTTGAGTAGATAAGATCTAAGTGACGTGACCTTCTTTATCACATCTTCAAAGAATAGCCTCCAATATTGTTATATGAGAGGACCTTTCACAAGGATTCCTTTCCGTGTATTCAGAGGAGAGCTTTCCATTTCAATGACTTCACTTTCTTCAAGGACTATACCTATTGTCCTTTTCCATGCAAGGAGTTTCGATGACCTAACAAGCTTATAGATCTCCTTGCAAAACAAAGTTTATCAAATTTGATTATAGAATGAAAGATACGTACTTGAAAAGTGAAGATGAAATCTTCAACTTGATCACTTTGATGGTGGTTGAAGAAGATGTATTAGTGCTCCTTTTGGATGATCTTCTTCCAAATGAAGAGTCATTTTTCAATAAAGGAGATTTCTCCTTTTATGATGTCAACACCTTTAAATCTAGCTTCCTTTGTTGTTGCTGATTGATGAGGATGTTTTGATGCTTCCTTAGATGATATTATTCGAGGATAAGGATGAGATCCTTGCTGCAATTATAGGGAGCTTGCCTTATAGCTTTTAAAGATGATAATGCCTAATGAATGCAGACTAGAAATGCTTCTCGGGTTTCGAATTTCTCTAAGATGATGTGGTCTTAGTCCTTAAAGTCCATTTCTTGGATGTTTGTACTTTGGGCTACCTTGCATTGTAGATCTCTTTGACTTGATGAGGGTCTTTGTGGTCTTTTAATGATGACTTAGAGGATCCAAAACTTTTGCTGGTGTAGACTGCTTCTTCAATCTAGGGTTTGATTCTTCAATTTAGATCTTGAAATTTCGCTTTGATACCCTTCATCTTTCTTTGATGACTTTCTTAAAAACTCGATCCTTGAGTGTCTCTATGATTGCATGCCATTTTCTTGACTTTGACACCTTAGCTCTGATACCATGTTGAGAAATCTAGGGCATTAGTGTTAGGTGATTTCTCTTCTATTAGTGTTTGCTTGTGAATGTTTTTTAGTTCTTTAGATTTTTAGTGTTCTTCTTCATCAAATAGTAACCAATGCATGAATATAAATAGACAAGATATACAGAATGTAGGCTATGAGCTAGGGCCAAAACCTCTCTC
>APFE031604411.1:27636-54113 GCA_000404065.3 Pinus taeda | reverse complement strand
TGATCTTTCTCATTTGAGGATTTTTGGTGCTAACGTTTACATGCATGTGACGAAGGATGCTAGAAAGAAGTTGGAGCCGACTGCAGAGGTTGGGATATTTGTGGGGTACAATGATACGCCCCACAACTATGGTGTGTATTTTCCAGACAGTGGTAAAACTGTTGTGCGACGAGATATAAAATTTCAGGAGGAGAAAGCCATGAAGTGTTCGCTTGAGAGGGAGCTACACTTGCATGCAGATGAGGAGCTATTAGTTCCTAAGGATGATCTTCAGGACGTGGATCAACCACAGGACGAGGTTCATGGAGTGGAAGAGACCACTTATGCAGCGCCAACCATCAGAGGGCGAAAGCGCTTGACAGAAGCTGAGCGACTGGCTCAAGATGCAGAGAAAGTTGTAGGACCACCTACAGCCCAACGCAGGAAGAGACAGTCACCTGATCGGTGCACTGGATACATGGCTCTTATGAGCAAGTGTGTTGTGACTGAGCCATCCTCTTTCGAGGAAGCTGTGGAGGATCCCGCATGGGTAGACGCCATGGTGGAAGAGTATGATTCTATTGTTAGAAACAATGCATGGGAGATTGTTCCTAGACCGGAAGGAAAATCAGTGGTGGGTTCGAGATGGATCTACAAAGTTAAGCAAGCAGCTGACGGGAGTGTGGAGAAGTACAAGGCAAGATTTGTTGCCCGAGGCCTTTCACAGATTGAGGGGATCGATTATGAGGAGACCTTTGCACCTGTCGCAAGGTATTCTTCCATACGGACGATCCTTGCTCTCTCAGCGCAGATGGGATGGCACATTCATCAGTTGGATGTGAAGACTGCATTCTTTCCTAGAGGTTGGAGGAAGGAGGATGCTACTTCAGTGGAGGTAGTGGATGCCACTGGTTACCAGCAGTTGGTGGAGTCGCATGTGTGCAGGCTCAAGAGAGGCACATTGGGATATGAATTGGATGAGGTGAAGCTATGTGGCTTCATGGATGCAGATTGGGGAGGGAGCTCAAGAGACCGAGTATATGGCAGCAAGGACATCAGGTACCATCATATCAGAGATTGTGTGTAGCAGAGGATCATGTTACTTTCGTACATTCCAACGGAGGATCAGGATGCTGATATTCTGACGAAGGCTCTCACCAGGAGCAAATTCGAGTACCACCGAGGCAGGATAGGGGTTGCCGATAATCCATATCTTGTCGAGAGGGAGTGTTGAGATTGCAACAAGATGATGGAGCTTAGTGAAAAGAGTCGCCTTCACTAAGTGGGCCCGCAGGCTATTTTTGGCGCAAGTCTATTTGTAGACTATGTCTATTTTTAGACATATGGATCATGTCTATGGATTGCAGGTTGCTGTTTATGGATGATTGATCAAGTTGGAAAAATAGATGGACTTCTATTTTTGATGAAAGTGTGAGTGATCACAGTGTGAGTGATCAAGTCTATTTTTAGACTGGCTGTCAAAAAATAGAAAAGTCAAATATTATTATCTCACAATAATATTTGGACTATAAACTTAATCTTATTCTCTTGGAGCACTTCATTTCGAGCTACGGATGTGGCACATGCAATTGCATGAAGGAAATACGTGGTTCTTATGGGTTAGTTGAATATTTGCATGCATGACTTCAGTTAGAACTCAAGTGAGTTGAGTTTAGTGGACTGGAGGTGCAGTTGATGGAGTTGTGTTCAGTTTAGCTTGGTTAAACTGGTTGTATTTAGTCTAACTGGCGAATAGACTAGAGATGAGTTGGGTGAATTAGTTATTAATTAATTCACAAGTTATTAACTCATAATACAACTAATGAATACATCAGTTAACTCAGTTGCATGTCAGTGCATGTCAGTTCAGCAGGGACAGGTGTTAGAGAATCAGATTGCTATCAGTTGTGACTATAGTTGTGCACCAGATCTTGCACAAATCAGGGGATTGAGTATGCCAATGAGTTTGCACATATTGTAGCTTGTTATCACGTGATTTAGCCAAGGAAAGACGTGGCTGCCTTGGAATTATCATCAGTTCTTCTTGCAGGATTGAGCAGTGGAGGCAGGCAAGCAGCGGAAGAGATTTGAGCCAGGGATTGATTCAGATCTGAGTTGTATTGTGTGTAACAGGTGGAGCTGGTACTGGATTTCTTGTGATAAGAATTGTACTTTGTAATGTTACGTGACTCAATCATCAATATACAGATAGTTTGGGTTTTTAGCGAGATGCTTTCCCCGGGATACATACCGTGTTAATGTGTGAATGCTCTTGATGTTTTATTGTTATTGATGCTGCTATATTGATGATCAACGTAGAGGAGCTTATGTATTATGTATGTTTTCCGCAATAGTACATGATCAGGATAATCTCTGTTGAATATGTGTTAAATTATTCAAAATTTCTACAGACCGAACCTAGTTACATTTTACAACATGAGATAGGACTAGACACTTTAAATCATAGACAAAATGTCAACAACAATTCATAAATAAATGTATAAAGATTTTATAATGAATAGATCTGAATGAAGCACAATTTTGCCTCTTTTAATATGATACAAGCATGTAGACAACCATTTATTTGCAGGATGAAAGTAACAATAAAGATATGGCTAAGGCTATTAGAGAACTTTGAAACACTGCATTGTTATGAGTTAATTGAGTTTGCAAAAGATCCACTAGCTTGGATTCAATTGTTTTAGACCAAGACCAAAATTATAAAAGCCTAAAATGGCCCTTAAACTATGGAACTCAATTCGAACAACAATGTTCCAAATATGGAATATCCAAGATAGTAAAAAATAAGAGAGCTTGATAGTTTTAATAAAACTCCCATGATCAATATTCAAATGAGAATATCAAGCATTTTATCTCAAGCATTGACATGGGGATCATATAGACCCAAGATAATAGGCAAATCTTGGAGATGTGAAAAACACAAAAGTTGGTATAATCTCGATCTTCACAATGCATATGTATGCAAACCAAATGGTAAAACCAAACCAAAGAAAAGATTAAGGGGGAAGTCACTGGTGTTTAACTTAAAACGAGAAGATGCCAAATGTTGGGAGATGAGCTCTTCTTTCTCCATGAAACTTTCTTAAATATAATTTGATGATGTCACGAGTGCTTCTCAATTCCTAAATACCATAACTAATTCAAATTATCCCCTAGCCCTTTCCTAGAATCCATTGGCTTGAAAAGTACTTTGCTCATCCATTTGTCCAATACCTCACATGTTGCTATTATGTAATGGAGAATATCAATCCAACTATCTCAACCTATCTTGATTTGTTTCAATGACTTTTTATTCGAGGGGACATACTCTTTTTGTCTATTGTGTTAATTCATATCAATTAATTTTCCAATAAAACATTTCTACATAGTTCTCATTAAAACTCACATATTTTTGAAGTTCCAATTTTGAAGGATTCCTTCGTGAAAGGAATATGTCTAGTGAGATTAGACTTATTAACTAATTCTATAACTCAAATGGTAAAGAAATCATCTTCAATATTACTAGCCACCATATTTCGTACTCATTGTGTTAAATATGAGGTTGCTTTTTTCTTTAGTGGATGTTTTAGAAATCTCTTCTTGGTGCTTTATAGTCACTAGAATAGCCAATGGTCATGTAAGTAAAGCCTAGGGACTCAGTGCAACTTCCAAGTCAACTACTCTCTTTTTCAACATGTGATTCTCCTCTATTTGTTCAAGTGGGATGCATACTCAAAGGGCCAACAACACCTAATTCTTTAGCTTTAAGTATAATGCCATTATCTTCTAACAACCTTTTCCCTTTGATCTTCACATTGGTAATCTAGAGTTTTTTGGCATTGGGGTAAAAACAAACACGATGCAAATTAACTAAATTGTCTTCAAATGTAGACAATTGTAGTTGCATGATCACTTTTTCCACTATGTTGTTATTATGTAATTCCATTATTGCCCAATCAATAAAAATGCTAAGATTCATCATCTATCTCCATGTTATTTGTATTTTCATCATTGGAGCTAGCATGCTCCCTCTGAGTAGAGTTATTGGACCTCTTCCTTTTGGACACAATAGAAGTAGCGTTCCCCTCTTCTAAGATCCTTCCCATTGTCGTCATGTCTTACCGCTCTAGTCAAATTATTTTGAATTTGACTAGTAGATGTGATAGAGGCCCACTTTTTAGTGGATGAAGAAAATTTTTAAGTAGAATGTGCAATAGGGCCACCTCGTCCATTGATTCTAGATCTTCCTATTGTCTTCCATGAGTGACACCATTATCAGAAATGAAATGAATTTCTTTACTAAAAAGGGACTTCTTCTTGGAACTTGTATTCAATTTGACTGAAGGTTAGACATCACCCGTTTGTCATCCTAGATTTTCCAAGAGAACCAAAAATAGGGTTATGTGCTTCATCTATTTTTTCAACATCCATGCCCAAGTCATTATCTCTAACCCTTTAGTGTGTTCCTTTGGTTGAAGAAAAAATGAGCCATATTTATTTACACCATGTGAGTCTTAAAGGCCTTGCGGGGATCAAAATCTTGCACTTTAATAGTCTCTTTTAAATCCAAAGAATTGAAATCCACACTACTTCAACCAACAAGGTGATGATTTTTACAACAAAACTTGCACTCTTGAAAGGCATTGAAATGTACCATTTCATCTTCTTCTTATTGAAGAAAATGGTCTATTTCTTCTATTGACAACAAAATCCAACGACAAAATGTCTATCACATACAGACTTGGATAAAATATAGAGTTGGACTTCACAATCATACAACTTGATATAAATTTGGGATTCAACATTGATTATATTAGATTCATTGCTAGTTAGTCTATGTCTGAATGTACCAACGAAAGCATGTTGAATTTTGTGAAAATGCAATGTGGCCTTTTGCCTCAATATAGATGGATATCGACATTGAATGGGTTCTATCTTAAAGTTGACATGTTCCTTTTGAAATTGCTGATACCAATGCATAAATTAGAGACAAGGACATTAAAAAACTATTATTATTTTAAAAGTAAGATAATTGGTGGGTGATCTTGTTGGAAATAAGCTCCCCCAATAATTTATCCTTGTGCAAATTATGGTAGACAATGTACAAAACATACCTAGGCACTTGAGCTATGGTGTTTCCTTGCCAATTACCTTAACAAATAACCGCACCAATTGTTGGTATAGTTTGGACAACTTTATTATTTCTATATGATATTCTCTAAACTCTCTAGAGTTGGGTGTGCAAGCCATTCCATTTGGATTTTAAAAGTCATGAGGTGTAATCCACAATGTAGTTTTTCTTATCCTTCTTATACTTGGTCACCATATTTAATTATTGTACAAAACACACAACGTGTGCACTCTTTTGAAAATTTGTCTGGGCTTGCAAAAACTGAATTAGTTTATGATAAAAGTGAACAATTATTTCATTTTTCAAGCATTTATCATTTCCAAGGCTTCATTGCTTAGATAATTTTGTACCACTCTATTATATGGTGGGTTATTTTTCTTTTTTACTAGCATATATTTTTGAATGATACAAAATGGGTTTCCCTTGTACAAACAATGCACCCATGGAATGAATCGATTCCAAAAGACAATAAAAGGTTGGAGAGAAATAATTTCAATATTTGGAATATCCTTTGCTTTCCACTTCAAAATTTTCCTTTCATCAATGCATTCAAAGGAAAAACCACTTTTGGTAAACGCTCAACAAATGTCCTACTAGGTCCCTATACTACTAATGTAGCCCCTTATTATTATTAGTGCAACCCCCTTATTGTATTGTTGTGCCCATGTAGTCCTGTATTGTTATTATTGTGCCCCATATAAGCCGACTATTGTTACTGTTGTTCCCTTACAATATTATTGTTATGTCGTCTTTGATTATATTACGACCCCTTAGACTCCTATATATAGAAAGGAGGTCTTTCCATTTGAATCATCCAAGAATTGTTCATTTGTGTAATGTAAAGGAGGTTGCCCCTCTCGAAGAGGCTAATTTCTAATTCGTTGATCTATCTATTTGTGATCTAGTTGCATAACATGTCCCAACTTTCCCCTTCGCTTGGCTAGGTTCCTCGAACTATGCCATTCCAATATGACTAACATTTTCTTCACAAACTTGCAATTTGCCAAGTTGGCCTACAATTGATGCGTAACCCAAGTTTTGAAAAAAACCATGGCCTTATCAATGGTACACATGGACAATGGAATTAATAAATTTTATTGTTAATCTTATTTATCTAGTTTCATATATAAGGTTGGATCATTACATTATATGAATGGTGTTGTAAACCCATTGGAAAGGGATTTGATAAAATGCCTTAGGATCTCATTCATCAAGTTCCACAAATGTGGTTAGAGAATTACATAGCATGAGTGGTATTGCAAACCATTCATACAAACCTTTCCAAGTTTTGAAGGTTGTATTTCATTTATGTAGTTCACCTTGTATCCAAATTTGATGATGCTTTGATTTCAAATCAAATTTGTGTAGCACTTGGATTCTTGGAGCTTATCAAGTGGATAATTGGTTCTCAACAACATGAATTGATTATTTTTAGTGATTTTTTTCAATGTTCAAAACCAACTAATTTTCCATAGCACCCTTAATGATTGAAATGGTGATACACTTTGGATATATTACGTCAACTCAATGAGCTCCTACATTCACACTTTAATCTCCTCACTCTCTTAGTGAAGTGAACCAAATGATACTGTGTATGTGCATCGACATCGTGAAAATATGGTGATAGTGGTAATGTATGTGGATGACTTAATATTTTATAGGAATAATTAAGATAATATTTTGTAGATGAAATAAGAATTACATGTTACATTCAACATGGAAGATATGGGATTACTTCACTACTCTCTTGGAGTTGAAGTATTCTAACATTCAAAGAGAATTTTCCTTAGTCAATGCAAATATGCCTCTGAACTATTGAAAATATTTGGCAGGACAAATTGCAAGTCCCTTATCACCCCAACAGAGAAAAATTTAAAACTTTCAAAGTTTGAACAAGGGGAATTGGTAAACGACACTTATTATAGGCAACTGATTGGCAACTTGAATTAGTTGACAACCACTCATCTAGATTTGTCATATATAGTTAGTTTTTTAACAATATTTATATAGGAACCAAGGGAAATCCATTGGGAAGCAAAAAAATATGTTCTTAGGTATATCCAAGGTAAAAAAGATTATGGCCTACTATACAAAAAAAAAGAGTTTTTTACTTTTTGGATATTCAGATGAAAATTTTGCTTGAAATGTTGATGATAGGGCATCGACATCAGGACATTTGATGAATATGGGATCAACAATGATTTCTTGGAGTCGTAAAAAGAAAACTATGATGGAAAATTCTTCAACCTAGGAATAATATATCTCAACATGGGAAACAACATGTGAGATTGTATGGCTATGGAGAGTTTTATAGGATTTGTGAATTCATCAACAAGAAGCCACTTCATTATTGATTGAAAGTCAGTCAACCATTAAGCTTGCACAAAATCTAGTATTCCATTCCAAAAAAGCATATCGACACCAAATATCATTACACCAAGGCTCTCATTGCAAAGGGCGTCATCAAACCAAAGTACTATCCTTCAAAAGGTCACATCATCAACAAATTCACAAAACCACTTGGAAAGATCAAATTCACTAAGTCTATAGAAGAAATTGGTATTTGTTCTAATGCTCTTTTGGATCAAAGGGGGGAATGTTAGATATTATGATACAAAAATACTTTAGTTTAGAATTATATTTTAGTATAGTTAGGATTTTATAGATTACTAGTAGATCTTCTATACTATTAGTATATCTACAAAAGAATTCATTCCTTAGTATTAAAATTAGGCAAATTGTTAGTATTGCATTGAATGTAAGTGTACACTTGTAATTTGTGATAAGTTGTCCATAAAAAATTTATTTTAGGACTTAATCTTATTTAAAGCTTACTTTTCTCCTTGTGGAAGGGTATTGAGATATTAATGTAAACTTTTGCATCCATTATGCAATTTTCTTTTCCTTTGATTAATAAAATTTATGTATAAGGAAAGTTCTGTTATCATTGTTGAGGCAACTTTTGTTATCAATATGTTTTCCTGTGAAGGAATTCTTTCATCGTTGGGTTTTGGTTTAGTGAGTCATGGGCTTGGAATATGTAACTGACTGAGGCATGGGTATTCAGTTAATCATGCCATAGAAGATGCATTCCAGTGTGAGCCTTGGTGGCTCTGTTTTATGGCTTGGACAACCATGGAGTTCTAGTCGAACTCTGTTCTTGGTGATCAGTTGGTCAGTCTTGTGCTTGGGCTTTGTAACTGACTAGGACATTGCTACATATAAGAATAAATTCCAATGACATAGTCTAACGGTTTGGCCCATATTGTTGCAGAGGTGAAGAAAAATGTAATATTTTTTAAATTTATTTGTGTAAAGTTCCCATGTTCGTGAGAATTCCAATGACCTATTTATAGTTTGTTGGAATTCTGATGGCCTATTTCTAGGTCATCAACATTTAGATGGCCTAGAAATAGTCCGCCAAAATTCCAACGAAAAAAATTGTATGGGATTGATTAACATTGTTGGTTCTTAAATTTTTCCAGCGACCAAGAAGCTTGCCTTCATCGCCTGATCGAATTTTGGGTGGTGGAGGATTTTCTATCATCAGTGCATGTTTGTGCTCGAAAATTTTAAGGGCCATTAGATCAAAGGTATGATAACCTTCTGATCATTTTGGGAACAAATATGCCATCTAGGTCGTTAGAATTATGATGGCCTATTTATAGGTTATCAACGTTTAGACAACCTAGAAATAGGCCGTCAAAATTCCAATGAAAACAAAATTGCATGGGATTGATTGATGTTGTTGGTTATTAAACTGTTCCAATGACCATGAATCTTTCCATCACCGCTAAATCAAATTTTGGGTGGTGGAGGATTTATTATTGTCGACGCAAGTCTGCACCTAAAATTTTTAAGGGCCGTTGGATCAAAGGTATGATAACCATATGATAATTTCGGATGCGAAGGTCCTATCTAAACTATAAGCTACTTTCCACCCAAAATGAGAAGAACTGTTGGATGCAAGTTCTGTGATCCATTGATCATATTTAGATACACAATTCTACTGACTAATTTCTATAGATTGAATTTTTCTTCTGATAGTTATATGAACGTTCCATATCATTTGATGAAAAGTCTATAGCTAGTCGGAATTCCAATGACAATTTGATCGTAAACTATCACAATGAGTACACTATCATAATATTCATCTTCCTTCCTACAAAGTTTTCAATGACATAAGCTCTTAGAACATGATGCGTAGTGAATCTTATGTGTAATCCCCTTGTTCAAATGAACATTTCATGGTTAATTTTGAACTTATTACAATGCATTATGTACCTCATAAGATTGTGAAGAAGAATAATTCATTAGAGTTATTTGTAGACGGATAAGAGGATCATAAGGAGGTTGTTTTATATACATGATAAAATTTTCATAATAAATATTAGTGAAATTTAGGTTCAAGTGATCATACTCAACCTCCTGGTAAATGAAGTGTGGGACAAACATTCAAATTTCACTATTTATATAATTTCCTACAACCTCATGTTATAATTGCACCTTTCATGGAATCCACTTCAATGACATTCCTTCATTTGTTGTTATGGATTAGGCATAAGGTCCAATGCACCCAATTTAAAGCTATAAACAATCTACCTCTTGTTAATATATCTATATTATTATATATATATATTATTATTATATATAATATTATTTATTATATATATATATATTATTATTCTATTATTATATATATTATAATAATTATTATATATTATATATATTATTCTATATAATATTAAATATATTATATATATTTATTATATTATATATATATATGTAGGTCTTAGATTTTTCCTTGGCACATAATTCATCTTTGCGCCAATTCATCTTCCTTTGAGTTTCAAAATCAACTCCAATGAGACTCGAATAGTGACAAATTTCAATTCCCTGCACTCATGAGATTCAATGCTCATATAAAGAGGTCTTCGATTTTTCCTTGCCACATAATTAATCTTCGCACCAATTCATCTTCCTTTGAGTTTCGAACTCAACTCCATTGGGACTTGAATAGTGACAAATTTCGATGCCCCGCAATCATGAGATTCAATGCCCATGAGATTATCTAGCTTCACGGTAGAAAAAAAAAACATGAAGGAAGGAAAAAATCATCTGTATCAAAAGAGTTTTGAAACTCCGAGGTCCCTAGAACGCACCACTGGAAAAACCCTATTTTCCAGGGAATCACCAGGTTGCAGCCTAACTAAACTAACAACTCGTATTTTGGTTTAGCAAAACCGATCACCAAATACAGAGCAGGGAAGTCGTGAGCCTTTATCTAGAGATATAAAGAGGCCCTTTCTACGCATTTGATCCCCTGCAATCATGAGACAAAAAGGATGCATTGAACCTGCCCATTTGAGTGCCGTGTCAGAGGAGACAATGAAAGGATGAGAGTAAAATGTTAATGATACCCTAGAATTTATGTGAGTATTTTGATACTAATTTTGTTTAATTGAAATTCAATTTTTATTATAGTCTTTGGTAAAATAACCCTTATGCTTGTACCATACACATTTTATGCCTTTTCCATTTAATTGTGATTACAATCTCTGGTAAAAGAACCCTTTATGATTTTACCATTCTCTTGTAGTTTTGGGTGGTGAGCACCAATATTGCAGCAAGAATGCTGCAACTCCTGGGGCTTCCTACTTTACTTTTATTAACCCGGTAGTTCGTAACAAACTTGGAAGCGACAGTGCTGTATGCACAAGTACTAGCTCTTACTTTAGGCTGTCACTTGGTCCGCTGGCGCAAGTTCACTAGGAGCTTAAGCCAACTTCTATGAATTCTCAGAAGAAGCTTTTAGATGTGATGAAAGAAAGCTAACTCTAAAGAGGCTATTCTACTTGTAGAAAGAGAAAAAAAGATTGGAGGGTAATGCAAAGCCTAGCAAACCCTAACTTTTCCAACTAACCCTACTTTTGCAGAAAAAGAGATGAAAACTGATGAAATGAGTTCCATTGACTACGGAGAAGATAAATTACATCTATTCAAGATAATTTTGAAAGAAAATGAGAAAAAACATCTTTTTGGGTTTTTTATGTATTTTATGTGAAATTGTTATGCTTGTAATTTATCTGTTTGTGGTTGTGGCAGAGATTTGGTGGCCATGGGAGGTTACCTTGGGGTTGCAAAGGCGTAGGAAGGTGTGGGGGAGTCCTAAGAAGTCTCTGGTAACCTTTTGGAGACTTCCTCTGCAATCAGACTTCAAAATTTCACTTTCAGGAAATTCTACAGGAGGCTGCAGGGGATCTACAGGAGGATGTCGAGAGCTATTTTTAGAGGTTTTAAAGGTGGAAAAATAGTAGGAAAGGGTAGCTGAAGATTAGAAGGAGGTGTCAGGGTGTCTAAAGCTCATCAAGGATGATTGAGAAAGAAAATGATGGTTGAATTTGTTCAAGAGACAAGAGGGAAGCTTATGAGAAGAATGCAGAAATTAGGGCAGATTTGTGAAGGGCCGTGAATGACTTGTGAAACCCATGAGAAAGGAGATGATGATGGTTGCTTTATTGGTGTACCATGAGCAGAGGTGTGTTGTAAGAGAGCTACAAGTCAACATACTGAAATTGAGCAAGAAAAGAACTAGCTGTACCAAAAGAACAGAGCTGTCTCTTATGTTAACCTAAATTCTAACCTAGAAACATAAAATGCTGAACAATGCTATATGAACCGGAAAGCATGTAAAGAGACCTATTGTAAAAAAATAAATGAGCATGGAAAAATGGATTTGAAGCAAAACATTAACCTCTGAATCAAACTGTAACACTAGAAATTGTATGGGGAAAGCAAAACTGTGTTTTTATGGCAGCAAGTGGATCTTGTCCTCAATCCATGGTTCCCAAAGGAGGAAAGGAGGTTAGTCTCTGTTGATGGATGTTTTGTATCTTTATCTTACCACTATTTAACCTACTTCAACAATATGGAATCCTGCCACGAGATAAACGTACGAAAATGGCCATGTTCTGTTCAGAAGAAATCCATTTAGGTGCCAAGATGAGTTGGTTTCATCGAACCCATCAAAAAGAGATTATGACAAAGGAACTATGCCCAATGAGAAGGTTTGGGGAAGTCTGTCCCATCCAAAATGGACCAGTTAAACGAGACTCTATGCCATGCTAATATAGCATAGATCCTAGGACTCTTTTACAACAACTAGGTTTTCTTACACAACGACATACACGGGGATTCTTTCACATGGGGAGAACTAAATGGAAACAACTATGTAGAATGACAAAAGAAACCTATTCTAACCAAGAGAAAATGAATCTATCTAACAGAAATTAATTTATGAACTAAAGCAAAAACATATAAGTACAAAGCAAGAGGTGTTGGGTAGCTTGGGTTGGGCCCTAACCCAAGAGCTTCAGCCCTCTGGAAGAAATCAGTGCTGGCTCAGAAAATATTTCATCTCCATTATCAAAATAAAAGTCACATTAGATAAACTGTTCACAAAAGTAAGCTCGAAAATGAGCTGAGCAAGTGCTGCAACAAAAGTGAGAAAATTTGACTAACAACCAACTAAACTACTTAGCACCTAAGCCCTCCTATTTATACAACTGGAGCCTCCAAAAACTCTCCTAAAATCAAGGAGGCTCAGCTCCCAAGACTAGAGATAAACAACAATTCTTCTTCACTTGCTCAACTGCCCCTTTGATGCATTAATGTGGCTGTTTGTGCTCCGAGTTTTCTGAAGAAGGATTCAAGATAGGGAGTCATAAATGAGGGGGACACCCTCCTACAAATCATCTTCCTTGTTTTCCTCGACTATTGGTTGCCAAATGCTCATTAATCCTTTGACTTTGTCCCAAAATTGACCAAAAATCTGCATAAAACACACATTAGAGTTCATGGCATAATGACTAACCCCATTCACTCTATTAGCATAAATATAATAAAAAAAATGCAATAAACTAATGAGAATGGCAGATTAAGCTGAGTTATGAGGCCAAATGAGCTCATATAATTACCCATTTCTGGGGCTCATCATCACCCCCTACTAAATGGGTTGCTCATCCTTTGAGCAACTAGTTTATCTCCTCATCCTTGATGGCCCTGATGGATTCCCTGACATCCCATGCTTCTGATGTGATATCCTCCTTATCATGGAATCCTACCTTTCTATCCACCTCTTCCCACTATTTTTGTTCTTCTTCTTCTTTTACACCTTCCAGAAGTCCTAGCAGCAGTGGAGGACTGAATTTGAGGCCAATCCAATTGGCCTTCAAACTTTGCATATAGTGCTTATACAGTGGCACTCTCCTCAAGGATTCTCTCATCCTATCTGGGGAGTGATACTCCCTGATCTGTAGGCTATGTGGAAATATGTTCCACCTTCTCATGCATGCATGAATGCAGTCATCTCCAAACAATCTCTCCATGTCCTCAAAATGTGCAATAGCTTGGGCCTGCTCATTGATATACTTAGGGATGCTTTCAGGATTATCCGCAAGGTGCTGGTCGGCACTGATGAGAGCCATGGCGTCTGTTGGCTCAACTCGGATCATTAAGGGTTCATTTAGCTCTTTTTCCATTAACTTATTGATTTTTGTTGCCCTTTTCTCCTCATGACTCATCCAAGATGCCATGGCCATCAGCTGCAAGTCTCCTAACCCAGCATTGGGGTCCCATAGGTTCATATCAGTAAGGGCCATGTTGTGTAAATAAAAATCTACCAACTTCCCCTTGTCCTCTGCTGAACTGTGGTCACATAGTTCCATGAACTGTCCATAATCCTGAAAAGGTATGGTGCCTCTCTGGGCCAGAGTCTTGATCTGGACTTAGAGCCACTGATCTTTGAGGTATACTCCATATGATTTGGTTGGCTGCATGCACTGAAGTGCCTCCATAGCCCAACTAGCCATGCATGCTAACTGGGTTTCCCTTTCTGGCAGCTATTTTCTCAACATTTCAGCCTCTACTTGGGTGTCCCTTTCTTGCCACTGTTTTCTTAACATTTCAGTTTCTACCAGGGTCCCCCTTTCTTGCAGTTGTTTTCTTAACATTTCATTCTCTGTTTCCAAGTGGGATCTTTTGATTGCTTCTACATGTTTTATAGTGGCCAACTCTTTGCCCATCTCTCTAAGCTTGCTCTCCATGTGGCCAATGTCTTCCACCCCTTTGGACTTTGCAATTTGCATCCATCTGTGGCTCCTTACTCTTTCTTTTTCCAGCTCAAAGAAAAGAGAGACTGCAAACTTCTGTGGGATGATTTTCTCTCCTTCCAGAAGGTTGTAATAAGAGCCTAAACTAGGCTGTGGTTCAGATTCTGGTATCCTTGCTGTTTCATCCTTCCTCTTGGTCTGCTCTTCTTCCCTTTTCTCAAGTTTCTCAGCCTCCTGTAGCTTTGTTAAGGTCTCTTGTAGAGCGGTCTGCGCCTCCTGTAGGAAAATTTTGGAGTCCTGTAGTTTTATCCTTTCCTTCCAAGTGGAAGATCTATGGCTTCGTCTTTCATAGGTGATGGGGGTTTTGGATGGAGATTCCTCCTTTTTGGCAGTAGGAGAATCTTCAATGGTGATATGCTCTTTTGAGGGTGGCTGTGGCTTCCCTATTTTTATCCTGGTGCTCTTTCAAGCCTTGAAATACATGGATGGTTGCCTTTTTATATTTGGTTTGGGCTTAATTGGGGTGCTAAGTGCAGCAAAAACAACTGTTGCCTCCCTTTCTAGTGTTTCAGGAGACACCTCTACCTTCTTTGCTTCTGTTTCTTCTTCTTTTGTCTTTTCTGCCTCTACTAGTTTTGTTTCTTCTATCCCTGTTTTAATTTCCTCCTCTTCTTGTTTAGTTTCTACCCTCTCTGCTGTAGTCTTTGTCTTTACTGATTTAGTCTTTTTCCTTTTTGTTTTAGTCCTTTTTCCTCTTGTCCTAGGTTCCTTTTTTTTTTTTTTTTTTTTTTTTTTTTTTTTGCGTTGGTCTTATCCTTCTTTGTTTCATGTTTTTCTTTATCTGTTTGGGTTCCTTCCTCTTCTCTGGTTTCCTCCTCATCTTCCCCTTATTGTTCTTCTCCCTCATTTTTAGATGGACTGAGGTCATATATGAAGGCTTTTACATCATATTCCCTTGTCATATTTCTAAAAATCTCCCAAGCTATGGGTATTATGAAGGTGTGGAGGGCCTCTTCCACCAGCAGTTTAATTAGCCCATGGTGAGCCAATTGGTCTGGAACTCCTGCCTTCAATTTGATGCTGGAATCTATTAGGGACTGGAGGAGAAAATAGGGAATACTGAATTTTTGGGGTGCAGAAAGATCCATGCCATATCTTAACTCATGCAAAAGTATGAAATGGTACCCATAAACTATGCTATACCTTCCTTCACAGGAGATGTATTTGATGATCTGATAACTGACCTCATCCCAAGGGTAAGGTATGCTTGTTCTCCTGATGCCATTTTTGTCCTCTACAGGATGCTCATCTGGCTGGAAGAAGGTTTTCTTGGAAATTTGACCCAGTGGTTTTTCCTCCTTGCTCCAGGGTAGTCCAAGTGGGAGACTGGTAACCCTACTGATGAACTCTGGGGCGATTTCCATGGTGAGACCCCTGAAACTAACAATGGCATAGGTTTTTGAGTGAGGTATCAAGGATAGGGCAAATTCCTGTGTTACTTCTTCATCACACCCCCGAAGTTTTTAAAAGAATGGCATCCAATTGGCTCTGGTAAAAAGGGCTACTACCTCGGGGTGTTCATGTAGCTTGGTTGAGTTTAGAGGTTCCTTCTGCATAAATCCTCCTGTCATTATGTTTAGACTCTTTGGAATGCCTCAGGTGGAGAAGGAGACAACAATTTTCAAAAACCAGGAAGCAGAGGAAAAAATTGTGTTTTTCTTTAAGAAACATGCAGACTTTTTTAATGCAATTTCTCTTTCTTTTAGGCTTAATTCTCCCTAAAATTGCATCACTCCTAGTATGTGTGAGTACCAAGGTGGAGAAGGAGACAATACTTCAGAAACAGAGAATAGACAAAAACTGTGTTTTTTTCTTAAGAAGCAGGCAGACTTTTGAATACAATTCCTCTTCCTTTTCAGGCTCAATTCCTTCTTAAAATCACATCACCCCTCGTATATATGAAAATGTAGAGTGGGTTTGCATCGAGCCTACCTCTTCGAGCCTGAATTTGAATGAAAATCCCGTTTTTTCTTCTGCAAGACTGCTCGCTGGTCCTCCTATAGAAAAGGCTTCTGTAGTACCTGTTACTGCTCCTGTATAACCCGATAATGTTCCTATAGAACCCGATAAGCGGAGGAGTTCTGAAAATGACAAAGCGATGGTTTCGTGGCTCTGGAGGTGGTAGGGATCTCACTGCAGTCGAGAGGACGATGATAAAAATGGAAACAAAGGTGGCGAATAATCTCGAGAGAGCGTACTTATGCTTACAAGAGAGGTTTTCGGCGACGAGGTGAGGTGGAAAAAAGGGTACGTTACCATTATTTGGACCGTTGGTCCCCACTGCAGTGTCATCATGAGACTTTATGCTTTTTTCCCGCAATCACTTCCCAACATTGGCGCTGGAGTTCAAAACATCTGCCACTACCTGTCTTTTTATATTTTTTCGTGATTTGACTAGACACACGTGCAGTGTGATCTCCAGATGAGTGCGATTGAACTGGATGAGGGTGGCTAATTAACTGGCCACCTTTCTGATTTAATCCCAACCATTCCATTCATTTATGTAGTTCGAATCATACAGATGCAATAGAGGAAAGGGTTTAGACACTTACTTGTATGCCAAAATGTTCGTGCTACAGTGCTGCGTGGCTTCGCTGCTGCTGCATGCTCAGACTCTGGTGCTACATATCCGGTGCTACATATCCGTATTCCTGCTGCCATATGCTTGTGGCTTCTTGATATGTGGTTCAATTGCTTTGTATAGGTGCTTCTTTGCTAGATATTTCTTTGGACATCTTCTGCATACCTGCGGCTACACCTATTTTGCTGTTGGAGCTTGATTTTTAAGGGGATCAACTGCTACAGGAGTCCTACAAGAGCTCCGGTAGCTGCCTCTCCCCCTAAATTTTTTAGCTAAGGCTTATGCAGGGGGCTATGAGGAGACTTCTTGAAGAATCTGATGGTAATGGAGAAGCATCTAGTAGGCTGTAGGTGAGTTGTTGGGGTGTTGTTTTTTATTTCCTCGAATTTTTTTGAGAAACAGGTGTCTGTTTTTTATTTGCAGGAAGGAAAGAAATAATTGGAAATGAGGTGGTGTAGGTGTGGGATGGAGGGTTAGGATGGTGGATGGATGTAGGATGGCCTATAGGCTATCTGTGAAAATTCCTATCTCTTCAATCATTTTTTAGCTTTATTTTGAGCTCTCTGTGATTTCTATAGGAGCCTCCTGTAGAACACACAGGGCTTCCCGTAGGATGCACAATCTTTAGAAAAACATCGAGAGATGGAAAAACAAATTTAGAGACGATGGAGAAGAGTCTAGAGGATGTGTAATAGGCTTGGTGGCATGTCCCCTTGCTTCCTGGGGTCCATCTGTGACCTGCAAGGCACTCAAAAAGTCAATTTTTGTTTTGTTTTTTTGTTTTTTTGTTTTGAAAAGACAACTAAGGCGCCTCTAGGAGGTTTTCACCCTACCTGCCTGCTCTGGGTGCCTCCAAGGGAAGTTTTACCCAGGAATCCTTATTCTCTTTTTTTTTTTGTCATCACTGGGCCGCCTCAAAAGAAGTTTTCAGGCTAATGATGGGACTCAAGTGCCTCATAGAGATTTTCACTGGAGTCCTTATTTTTTTTTTATTGAGTGGGTGGAGTGGAGGCAAAGACTTGCTCCACTACCAACATTGTTTTACTCAGATCTTCAATAAATTCTTACTTGGAGAGGGGCTTTTTGTAGATTTTCAACCTATGCCCATTGACAAGCATGGGGATGGCTTCCTCACGATGGTCTTGGTCAGAACTGAACCATTGTCATTGCACTTTTCTACTGTGTAGGGTCCCAGCCATATTGTCCTCATTTTTCCCTTGAAATCTTTATACCTTGAGTCATATAGCAACGCCCAATCTCCTTCTTGGAATTGCTTCTCCTTGATGTTTTTGTCATGCCACATCTTCCTCTGAAGCTGGATTATTTCTGTGTGGAGAAGGGCCTGCAATCTTTGTTCATCCAATCCATTTAGTTGGAGTAACCTTTCCCTTTGTGCATGGATGAGATCTAGGTCCAACTGAGCTACCATCCTTAGTGTGTTGTATTTGAATTCTATTGACAACATAGGGTGTGAACCTTGTGGTGGTCTTCCATGTGGTGCTGTAGGCCTAGGTGGCCTCAAACAATCGATAAGCCCAATCTTTCTTGTTGTTGCTCACTGCCTTAGTCAAAATTCCCTCTAAAGCTCTGTTGGTGACTTCCACCTGTCCATTGGCTTGTGGATGGTAGGGGGTTGAGGTCCTGTGCTTGATTTTATGATGTGTGAGTAGGTCTTCAATCAGATTGGAAGTGAACTGACTGCCTTGATCTATAACCAGTTCTCTTGGATACCCGAACTTATAGAATATGTTCTCTCTTAAAAAGTCATCTACTTTTTTTTTTTGCTGCCTTGATTGCCTTTGTCTCTACCCATTTTGTCAGATAATTGGTGCACACAATGATGTATTGTTTCTGGTTTGAAGGAGGGTTGATAGGACCCACAAAGTCCATGCCCCACTTCTCAAATGGCTCAAAAGTCACTTGAGGTTGCAGGGGCATCTCATCCCTTGGAGTAGGTTTCCTCATCCTTTGGCACCGATCACATTGACTGATATATCTCCTCACATCTTGATGAAGAGTGGACCAATAGTATTTGGCTTGTAGAATTTTGAAGGCAGTTCTCTTTGCTGCAAAATGGCCTCCACAAAGCCCATCATGACAGGTCAGGAGAATGTCAAAAACTTCTTCCTCCCTGATACATCGTCTCAAAATCTGATCTGGGCCAAGTTTGAAGAGATTTCCCCCAACCCAAGTGAAAGGGGCACTTTTCCTCATGACCTTACTCTTCTCCTTTGAGGATAGGTGTGGTGGGAACTGTGCTGAAACCAAGTAATTTGCTATATCAACAAACCATGGAGAGAGTACTAAGATAGAAAATAGGTGTTCAATTGGAATTTGATCATCCACCATTCCTTCCTCACTTGCAGGCAGATTTACTCTAGACAAAAAGTCAGCAACAACATTTTACTTACCAGGCTTATCAGCAATGGTTAAATCAAATTGTTACAATAAAACCAACCACCTAATGATGCGAGCATTTACCTATGGTTTGTTCATTAAATACCTAATTGCAACATGATCAATGTGTACGAAGGTCTGATAGCCTGTGATGTAATGCCTGAATTTATTTAAGGAATGGACTACAACTAGGAGTTCCTTCTCGGTTATAGTGTAGTTTAACTCTGCCTTTGACAAATTTTTACTTATAAAGTATATGGCATAAGGTAGCTTCTCATCAACTTGCCCTAAGGCTGCTCCTATCGCTTTTTTCGAGGCATCTGTGTGAATGTGCAAAGGTAGGGCCCAGTTTGGCCCTCTCAAAATTGGGGCAGTCACAAGTTTACTTTTCAAGGTATCTAGGGCTTCTTGACAGTTGTTAGTCCATATGAACTCGAAATCTTTCCCCAAAAGACCAAACAATGGAGAGGATAAGTTATTGAAATCTTTAATGAATCTTCTATAATATCCCGCTAAACCTAGGAAACTTCAGACATCTCTCACCTTTTGAGGAGGTGGGACCCTTTGGATGATGGCAATTTTGTTGGGGTCCACCTGTAATCCTTGCTGAGAGATTGCATGACCTAGCACAGTCCCTTCAGTCATCAAGAATTCACATTTTTCCAGACTGAGGGACAGGTTCATTTCAATACACTTTTCCAAAAATTTTCCTAGGTTAGATAAAGCTTCCTGAAAGTTAGAACCATAAGGAGTAAAATCATCCATATATATTTCCACTGCATCATGAACCAGTTCAGAGAATATACTCAATACTGCTCTTTGGAAAGTGGCGGGAGCATTGCATAAACCAAAAGGAAGGACCCGATATGCAAAGGTACCGCAAGGACAAGTGAAAGTGGTCTTATCTTGGTCTTCCGGGCTGGTTTGGATCTGATTGTACCTGCTGAACCCATCTAGGAAGGAGAAAACTTTTTCCCCGCTAGACCATCTAATACTTGATCTATGAAAGGTAAAGGAAAATAGTATTTCTTGGTGGCCTTGTTTAGTTCCCAATAATCGACACAGATTCACCACTTACCATTTTTCTTTGGCACTAGCACCAAAGGAGAGACCCATTCACTGTCAGAGATGGGGTAGATGAATCCTGCATCTAGTAACTTTTACAATTCTTCCTTGACAATGTCTTTAAGGGCTGGATTCATCCTCCTTTGAGGCTGCCTGACTAGTTTGCAATGAGTTGATTTTCAAGGTTCTTTCTGGGCCAAACTTTATATTCTTAACTCGGAGAGAGGTCGAGTCAGCCACACAGAAATCAGCTAAAGGATTGTCTTGGGTTTCTTTCACTAGCTCTTCTAATGACAACATACTGGGGGGTGGATTCTGAATTAAGTTTTTGATGATACCATCCTCAGTTTGTGGTTATCCCCCCATGGCAGTTTCTACTGCACACAGTGGTGCAGAATAGACTTCACCCTCATCTTCCTCCTCCAACTAGAGAGGTAGATCATGTTCTATCAAAGGTTGGGTAGGAGGGTATATGATTAGCTGCTTGGACATATGCCCATTCTTGATTTTCATGTTCCTAGCTCGACAGCTGATGTAGGCATCTGCAGTAGCCAACTAGGGTCTTCCCAGGATGAAAGGATACCTAGTGAGCTTTGCCTTCGGTCAGGGAACCAAGAAATCAACAGGGTACTCCCATGAATCGATGGAGACCATTACATCTTCCACAATCCCTTCAGGGGTCATGGTGGAGCAGTCTCCTAACTGCAGTACTGTTGTGGTCTTTCTCAAGGAGCCCTGGAGGTTGAGCTTGAGCATAGTGTCCTTGGTCATCACAGTAATGGAAGCTCCTAGATCAATCAAGGTATGGGGGATCATGGTGCCATTGATGTGGACATTGACTACTGGGCTTCCAGGGTCTAGATACTTCGGACATATTACCTGCCCCAACATCAAGTCAGAAAGTTGTCCTATGACATTGATGGTTGGTGCATCTCTCTTGCACCTACCTAGATGCCTGAGGCACTTCTCTTTGATCATCCTATTGTATATAGGCACATCCTTTATGGCTTGGAGAAGTGGTATCTTTACACATAATTGTTTCAATTCCCCCAAAAGTTCAGTTTCTTTTGGGGTAGGCTGTGTTGTTCTGGATAATCTCTCAGGAAAGGGTGGAATTGCTTTCAGTTCACTTTCCTCTTTATCTTCCTCATCCTCCTTAGGGGGAGGCTGGCTATCTGGGAGAATCTTCCCAGATTGCAGGTTAATCTCCTGAATCTCCACAGCATAGGTTGGGCATGATGGTTCCCCACTATATACTTGCTGAGCTTGTCTGTTATTCGGGTTCGGGTTCGGTTGAGCAGGCATTTGGGGTTGCCTTGGTGGAGTAGGATGCAATGGTTGCAGTTGAGCAGGTGATGGAGGCAAAAGAGAAGGAGGAGAGTTGTACTGGGGCCTCCACCCCTGATGAGGTGCATTCCACTGAGGCTGTGGCTGAGGATAAGAGTGAAATGAATGAGCAGCTGGTTGAGCGTGATATTGAGATGGATATGACCAAGAAGGAGGTGTGGACCAGGAAGGATGAGCAGGGGGGCCCCAAGAAGGCATGGAAGTGGCTTGATTGGGGGTGTAGTATGCCTGGGATGTCCCTTCATTCCCTGCTGGTAAAGCCTAGGTCCATGCAGCCTCCTTTGGTTTATCAAATAGAGTAGTTCAGTGGCTCCTCTAGCCCCTTGGTATATAGCTTTAAGTCCGGGAAAGGAAGGGAACTTATCTGTAGGATGATAGTCTTCACAGACTGAACACACCTCTCTAGAGTTCAATGGAGATTCATTCCTAGGATGCCTTCTGGTGCACCTAGGACAAAAAATGGCAAAAGCCCTCTCTGCTTCCTCTTGTTTCCTTTTGATATGCAAGGTATCCATTTGCATGACAAGAGTCTGCAACATCTCACTCTTGAAATCTTCTAGCATGTTTCCAAATTCACCTTTGAGGGATGAACTAGATGAGGAGGTACTGGCCATGGGTTGACTCCCCCTACCTCTCTTTCTAGCTGCCCTAGAATGGTTTATAAAGACAGTATTTATGTCCTCATAAGGTAGTTGGTAGGTGTCTTCCCCAGCCAGTAAATGGTGGGTGTCTAGAAGGTCTTCCAGAATTCCCCTGAGTAGGACTAACTTCAGAGATTCGGGGTCAAGTGTGCACCTGGCCCTTTTATAATTGAGCTGGAATCTCTCTTCATAATCCTCCAAGGATTCATCACTTTCCATGGTCATTCGGAATATTTCTTCCTTGGTGTCTTTTGACCTATAGTAGTCCCTATATTTGTTGTTAAAGGCTTGCTACATCTGAGCCCAAGTTGTGATGATATTGCCAGGTAACCCTATCAACTAGTGCAATGCTCCATCCTTGAGGGTAGAAGGAAACAGTTTCAACTTCTGCTCGTCTTCTGTATAGTCAAAGGTTCGACAGATAACAACAAACTCAAATAGGAAGGTGTCAGGATCTTTTGTAGTTAATCCATGGAAGTGAGGTAGGGCTGATGGGCTTATGTTCTTCATTTTAATGTCCCCATTGGTCTCTCAGATGGGAAAGGTACCCTCTACTCTTTCTCCATTCCCCCTAGCATTTCTATTTTTAGCCATTGTCTCAGGAGGGATGGTTTCTTCCTCTTCTTCTCCTATAGGTTCTTCAAATATTTCAGGTTGTTCTCCTAAAGGATCTCTTGTATCACTGCCACCGAAGAAGAGAGAAGGGTAGCTTTGTGATGTGGTGGGGGTGTTGGGTAGGAATTTCCCTGAATTATCTCTGTTCCTACAAGGCATGAAAGAGAATCTCTTTTTTGGGTGATTTTTGTTTTTTTCACTGCTTGTACCTGCAAAACTGAAATTGATTGAACAAACAAATTGCAACTAACTGAAATGAACTTGCTGAAAGGAGATTCAAGAATTGAAAGAGCTAATCTAATTTTGATGAAATGGAAATTGCAGAATTGAAATGACTAATCTACTTTCGCTAAAATGGAAATTGCAGAATTGAAATGAAAACAAGGAAATGCAGAATTTGAAAGAAACAACTACTCTACTTTTGCTGAAATGAACTACTTGGCAGAATGTTGTAGTAGAAAATAGAAGAAACGTAGTAATCACAAAATACTCTGACGCTTCCCTGGCAATGGTGCCAAAAAGTGGTGAGCACCAGTATTGCAGCAAGAATGCTGTAAATCCCGCAGCTTCCTACTTTACTTTTATCAACCCGGTAGTTCGTAACAAACTTGGAAGCGACGGTGTTGTATGCACAAGTACTAGCTCTTATTGTAGGTTGTCACTTGGTCAGCTGGCACAAGTTGACTAGGAGCTTAAGCCAACTTCTATGAATTCTCAGAAGAATTTTTTAGCTGTAATGAAAGAAAGCTAACTCTAAAGAGGCTATTCTACTTGCAGAAAGAGAAAAAAAGATTGGAGTGTAACACAAACCCTAGCAAACTTTAACTCTTCCAACTAACCCTACTTTTGCAGAAAAAGAGATGAAAAATGATGAAATGAGTGCCATTGACTACTGAGAAGGTAAATTACATCTATTCAAGCTACTTCTGAAAGGAAATGAGAAAAAACATCTTTTTGGGTTTTTTTTATATGTATTTTATGTGAAATTGCTATGCTTGTAATTTATCTATTTGTGGTTGTGGCAGATATTTGGTGGCGATGGGAGGCGACCTTGGGGTTGCAAAGGTGTAGGAAGGTGTGGGGGAGTCCTAAGAAGCCTCTGGTAACCTTCTGGAGACTTCCTCTGCAATCGGACTTCAAAAAGTCACTTTCAGGAAATGCTACAGGAGGCTGAAGGGGATCTAGAGGAGGATCTACATGAGGATGTCGAGAGTTGTTTTTAGAGGTTTTAAAGGTGGAAAAATGGTGGGAAAAGGTAGCTGAAGATTAGAGGGATGTTTTAGGGTGTCTGAAGCTCATCAAGGATGATTAGGAAAGAAAATTATGGCTAGATTTGTTCAAGAGACAAGAGGGAAGCTTATGAGAAGACTGTAGAACTTAGGGCAGATTCGTGAAGGGCTGTGAATGACTTGTGAAACCAATGAGAATGGAGATGATGATGGTTGATTTATTGATGTACCATGAGAAGAGGTGTGTTGTAAGAGAGCTGCAAGTCAAAATACTGAAATTGAGCAAGAAAAGAACTAGTTGTACCAAAAGAACAACGTTGTCTCTTATGTTAACCTAAATTCTAACCTAGAAACATAAAATGCTGAACAATGCTATATGAACCAGAAAACATGTAAAGAGACCTATTGTAGAAACATAAATGAGCATGGCAAAATGGATCTGAAGCAAAACATTAACCTCCGAATCAAACTGTAACACTAGAAATTGCATGGGGAAAGTAAAACTGTGTTTTTATGGTAGCAAGCAGATCTTGACCTCAATCCATGGTTCCCAAAGGAGGAAAAGAGGCTAGGCTCTATTTATGGCCGTTTTGTATCTTTATCTTACCACTATTTAACCTACTTCAACAAATAAAATGGAAACAACTATGTATACCAACAAAAGCAACCTATTCTAACCAAGAGAAAATGAATCTATCTAATAGAAATTAATTCATGAACTGAAGCAAAAACATATAAGTACAAAGCAAGAGGTGTTGGGCAACTTTGGTTGGGCCCTAACCCAAGATTTTTAGCCCTCTGGAAGAAATCAGTGCTGGCTCAGAAAATATTTCGTCTCCATTATCAAAGAAAAAGTCACATTACATAAACTGTTCACAAAAGTAAGCTCAAAAATGAGCTGAGCAAGAGCTGCAACAAAAGTGTGAAAATTTGACTAACAACCAACTAAACTACTAAGCACCTAAGCCCTCCTATTTATACAACTAAAGCCTCCAACGGCTCTCCTAAAATCAAGGAGGCTCATCTCCCAAGACTAGAGATAGACAACAGTTCTTCTTCACTTGCTCAGTTGCCCCTTTGATGCATTAATGCGGCTGTTTGTGCTCTGAGTTTTCTGAAGAAGGATTCGAGGCAGGGAGTCATAAATGAGGGGGACACCCTCTTACAAATCCTCTCCCTTGTTTTCCTCGAATATTGGCAGCCAAATGCTCATTAATCCTTTGACTTTGTCCCAAAATTGACCAAAAAAAGCACACATTAGACTTCATGGCATAATGACTAACCTAGTTCACTCTATTAGCAGAAATATAATAAAAAACATGCAATAAACTAATGAGAATGGTGGATTAAGCTAAGTTAGGAGGCGAAATGATCCCATATAATTACCCATTTCTGGGGCTCATCACTGGGTACTAATTCCCTGTGCTCAAATATTCCAGAGCCCAAACATATTTTGATCACCCCATTTGGGGACCAAGAGCGAGCAACACAAGTGTGTTATATTTTCATTGTGCTTGAAGGAGATTGCTAATATCCCTAGGTTTAATACTGACAAGTAGTCTCACTATCTGCATATTCACACAAGAGAAGAAATATGAGATATACAACACTACCTAAGATTTTATGGTTGATTTGATACTCATAATACCCTACTTCCCTAGTTGCTGGGTAGGTAATCACAGATGTTACACTGAAATTTGTCACCATGACTATCTGCAGTTAATATGGCTCCATCAATAGTCATATTATCCTCCTTGTCAAGCCTTATACCTCTGCTCTCCATGTCAAACTTCAAAAAGAGAGAAAGTCATTAAAAATCATGTTTATCTCTGGGTACGCAGGTTCTCTCTACCTTGCCTGCGTGTACGCATCCCAAGCTCATTGTACCTGCGTACTTGTACGCTCTGTAAGTCAAGGGATGGGTGCGTACTCCTGTAAAGGTGAAAAGGCGCGAGTTTCATCTTTAAAAAGTTACTTGTGGTCACTTCTAGAGCTTTCTAGAAGAGTGTTTGACGTGTATTGAGCGCCTCCAGATGGTTCATGCATCCCTATGATAGAGGAACTTATCCCATCAAGAGAGGAGCTACCCCATCCAAAGAGGGAGTATCCCATTGATGTTGGAACTGAATAACTTCCTCTAGAACACTATAAATACAGGCCTTGGGCCAGAGGAGGGGAGGTTGAAAGCTGAACATTCCAAAGGGTAGATGGTGCTGGAATTAGGACTTCCATTGTAAACTTGTGAGGAGAGATTACCATCCTTTTTTGTTGCCATATTGGAAGTGGGTGAGCTTGTCAAAGTAGAGGAAATCTCTTGTTGGA